>CAKNWT010061270.1:0-10186 GCA_932066315.1 Andricus coriarius | reverse complement strand
TTTTTTTTTCATTATGTTATTCTTGTCTCTAATGAGCCGAAAAGTGAGGTTTTTGGAAGTTTATTTTTTGATTGTGAATCAATTTTTGCTTATTTTGCAATACATTTTTCAATTTTTTCTTAGTTTGCGGAAGTTATTCATGATAAAATGGATTTCGTTTCAATCTTAATTCACAAAATTTAAACAGAGCCTCTAAACTCATGATTCTATCCAATCTGCAGGGTTTGCTTATGAATAATTTTTTAGATTTCTTTTAATTTGAGTTTACATATTTTAACTCAATTTTCTTACAAGAAGTCTTCTCTTTATGTAAATTTTTGTGAAAGAATGTTTTGGATTTTAGAAATTTATTTAGAAATGCATTTCAATAGGTTAGATTGTTTTTTTTTCGTAAATGGAAAATTTAATAAACTGAATGGATTTGTTTTAGGATCGGCCACAAAACTTAAAAATCATCGATAGAATGATTTTCTGACAACCCAATTTTTTTTACGTCGAACAAATGATTAAAATTGTACTAAAAATCTTATTTTATTTTCTATCAAAGATTTTATACAATAATAATAATTTTAATATTTTAATTTCTGAGGACGTTGTTATTCCACCTGCATTCACGAGTTCACATTTTGGCCGCACTGGAAAAATAGATGGTGTATTGCAGCGCAGCGGATCCCAATACCGTTTTAATTTTAAATATTGTATCGTTCATACACAATTATTGTTAATATAACTGTATAAACTCAGAATATAAATAAAAAAATATTTCTCGTTTTTTAATTAAAACTAAAAAACTAGCAGGAAGTATTAAAAAAATGATTAAATTATGTTTCCATAGCAATGCATTGCTACTCATTGAATAAGTAAAATTTCTGCTAATTCGGATTTAGAGAGTAGGTATGCTTTTGAGGCAATTAGTGAAATTGGATCCCAACTGTGCAATAAAGTACATAGATGAAAAAAAATATATGAGAGCAAAGCAAACCATTTGTATAACGCCAATTGAAAGTATGGAGAATACTCGTTGATCATTGTCAACTTTATTTGATCACTTCAAATGGATTTTTTATTTATAAAAGAAATAAGAATCATTTTCAGGATTTGAAATATACCTATAACAAAATATATTATAGGAAATCATTATAAGGAAATCAGTATAGAAATAAAAGAATAAAATCATGATAGGCCTATATTGATTTTCCGATAATATTTTTTCGTAATGGTAGAGACGTTCAAACTATAATAACTGATTTGAAATATCTATAAGATTAAAAGAAATATTAAAAGATAATAAGAAATAAACTTCTCTCTATTCTATAATTCTTAACAAATCCGAAACCTTGCAGTTTAAATACTGAACTTCGCTCTTTTCAATTTCCTCCTTTCACTTATTTTCATTAGTCTCCGCTTTGAATTGAAATTGATGGCAGACCTACAAGAAAAGAAACCAAGTTAAGAAAATGTTTTCTACCCTGCGAGGTCGAATTATCTACACCGTGTCAACTCAATTCTAGTTCAAATTATCCCCAATAGAAAATTCAAAGAAAATTATTTTTTTTAAAGAACAAGCGGCACGCTCCTTCTGTCGCTTTCTAGAAAAAAATCTGATTATGATCCTTCAAAATATAAAGGTGAGTGGAATCGAAATGGAGTCATCATTGATCTCCCTGGGTCGATTCGAACGACAAATTTGTATTAATGACCGGGCAACTTTTTCGTTTTAATCTTTCTGCAGAGTCATCCGCGGGACAATGGCGTGTAACAGTTGGGAAGAGCATTTCTCTCATTGTCGAGATGGAATTGGTTGAGGGTATCATATGTTGAATGGAGATGTGTTCTCTGGCATTTAGACGATATCTAGATTGTCATAAATTCATATTCCCTGTACAGTTTCATACTCTTTGAGGATAAAATAGTTTCAGATGCTGCGTCGCAACTCGTAAGCGATTGGCATAGAGAAATTAGTTCATCAGTTGCTTTCTAGTATTCGAGGGAAGCTCTATGATTAAAATCTTCAAAGGAAAGCTTATTTAACATTTAAATCGTTGAGAACGGTACTGGTAAATATAATTGTTATACAAAATTGATTTTTAGAATTTTGTACACTGTTAGAATTTTTCGGCAAATTCCGACACATTTAGGATACTGTAGTAACTGAAAACGAAATTAGGTTGCTGAAAACGAAATTCAGTAACTTAAATAGTAAATTTACTACATTTTTATTAACATTTAGAGACTGTATCTGAAAATTACAAAAATTTTCCTAAAATTTCTAAATGGTAACAAAAATATAAGTTATCGTGACTGATAGAGGTGCGCGGTTAGCAACTGCGCACTTCTCGCATCTCTGGTTGTGGTCATGGGCGGCCATATTTTATGGAGCAGCTTTATTTTGAAATCTTGTCTAATTTTGAAGCCTACAAGCTTTTGAGAAAGTGTTTGAGAGGATATGTGATATATTTTATGAATAATAAATATAATATATTACACTTATGAAGCCGGCCTTTCCCGAAAAATCATTCATTTCTGTTGACAAGAAAGTCGTCTTAACATATGAATCAGTCAATATTACTGACTAAAACTAACTTAAATTAACAGTAACTGACTAGTTAAAACATTGAAAATTACGGATTAGCTCTATTAAATTACTGATTAAATGTGTACCAGCTACTGGTGATATAATTAGAAATTATTGATTTGATTAGTAAAAATTACTTCTTAGGTCATTCAACATGACTGATTTATTCAATGACAGTTAAAGTTTAGATTATTATTAATTACTGCTTCGGTCAGTTGACATTAAAGATTAGTTCAATTCGTTTTTATTTGTAAAAAATTAATTATTTTCCGTTAAAAATTAACTTTTAGTTGGTAGAAATTTCAACTACTTCATTGAAAATTGTTCCCTTTTAGTCGAAGAAAATGTATTTTGTAGAAAATTCGTATTTGATATAAAAATAATCTTTTTGGTTAAACTTTTTATTATTTGGTTAAAAATTAAATTATTCTGTTGAAAATTCGTTTTTTTTTCTTGTTAAATGAAATTTGAACTATTCATTTTTTTGTTGAAAAGAGACTTTGTTTGGATAACGTTCAACTGTTTGGTTAAGGATTCAACTATATTGTTATAAATTCGTCTTTTTTGATAGAAAATTAATCTTCTTGGCACAAAAGAAATTGCTTTTTGAATATTCAATGCTGGCATTTTTACTCTTGATAATTGAAAGGTTTTCCTATACAAATCTACAAAATTGAATAAATTTCAGTTTAAAATTTAAAAAATTATACTTTTTCAAAAAAAGCATACAGAATTGTATAATTTTCTACTATATACGTTAAATATTAAAGGGTCTGATCTATGCGAAAATATCCAAATTGCAGATTTTGAAATAGCAAATCGTTCAAATTGAAAAATTTCCAATCGTCAATTTTTGAAATTGAACTATTCTAGAAAAGCGTTCAATATTGCGTACCTTTGAAATGTAACTCATCATTATTGATTAATTTACAATTCTATTGTTTCAAAATTCAAAAAATTTTAATTTTAATTCTTAAAAATGATAGAACTTGTATTTTGTTTTATCTTTAAAATCATTAGAAAACTAAAAAGTTTTTAATTTTTGCAATTTGAAATTAAAAATTATAACAGTTTTATGTTTTGCAATTAAAAATTCTGTAATTTTGATGCCTTAAATTCGAAATTTTTACAAATTGGGAGATTTATAATTGAAAACAATTCACAATTAAAAATTGTGCAAGTTTAAAATTCAACAATTACAAATTCTGTAATTTTAATGTTTTACATTCCAAATTTTTCTCAATTTGGAAAATTAAGAATTGAAAACTTGAATTTTGATTTACAAAATCATCAAAACATAAGAATTTTTACTAATTTATACATCTTTAAAATAGAAGAGTTTTTGAAAAATTTAACTCTTCTGAATTGTACGAATTTTTATTTTAAATCTTTAAAATGTAAAAATTTTTTATTTTGGCAATGTACAAGTTTTGGAAAAATAAAAGATTCTGAAATTTTGATGCTCTGCATACGAAATTTCTTCAAGTTGAAAGATTTAGAATTCAAAACTTGACTTTGAACTCCCAAAATCATCAAAATAATCAAAATTTAAGAATTTTAATTAACTTATACTTCTTAGAAATTCAAAAGTTTTCAATTGTAACTCTTCTAAATTTAGTCAATCTCAATTGTAGATCTTTAAAATTAAAGAGAGATTTTAATTTTGGTAATTTGCAGTTTAAAATTCTAAAATATTGATGTTTAACATACAAAATTTCTTCAATTTGGAAGATTTAGAATTGAAAATTTGAATTTGAATTTCCAAAATCATCCAAATTTAGAAATTATTATTTATACATCTTTAAAATTCAAGAGTTTTTGACTGTAACTCCTAAAAATTGAAATACTAAAAAAATGTTCCAAGTTACATACCTTTAAAATGTAAATGTTCAGAAATGAGTAATTTTTATTTCCATCTTCTACAAATTAAAGAATTTTCAATTTAAAAAATTTAAAATTCAAAACTATGCCAATTTTATGTTTTACAATTAAAAATTTTCAGTTTGGGAGATTTTAAATTGAATACTTGACATTTCATCTTAAAATTCATCAAAATTTAAGAATTGTTATTTATAATTAAATAAAATATGCAAGTTTTAAGTTTTACAAATAAAAAAGCTATAATTTTGATGCTCTACATTTGAAATGTCTACAATTTGCAAGATTTATAATTGAAAACAATTCACAATTAAAAACTATGCAAGTTTTGAATTTAGCAATTACAAATTCTGTAATTTTAATGCATTACATTCAAAAATTTTTTCAATTCACAAAATTTAGAATTGAAAACTTAACTTTTGATTTTCAAAATCATCAAAATATAAGAATTTGTACTAATTTATACCTCTTTAAAATGCAAGAGCTTTTTGCAAATTTAACTCTTCTGAACTGTATGAATTTAAATTTTAAATCTTTTAAAAGGAAGAGCCTTAAATTTTGGCAATTTCCATTAAAAAAATTATACAAGTTCTGTGAAAATGTAAAATTCTGAAATTTTTATGCTTTACATCCGAAATTTCTTCAAGTTGGAAGATTTAGAATTCAAAATTTGACTTTGATCTTCCAAAATCATCCAAATTTAAGAATTTTAATTAATTTATACTTCTTTGAAATGCAATGGTTTTCAATTGTAACTCTTCTAAATGTAGTCAATCTCAATTGTAGATCTGAAAAATTGAAGAGATTTTGATTTTGATGATTTACAGATTAAAATTCTAAAATATTGAAGCTCAACATTCCAAATTTCTTTAATTTGGAAGATTTAGAATTGAAAATTTAACTTTTTAATGCCAAAATCATAAAAATATAAGAATTTGTACTAATTTATACGTCTTTGAAATGCAAGAGTATTTTTTAACAAATTTAACTCTTCTAAACTTTATAAATTTGAATTTTAAATATTCAGAAAGGAAGAGTTTTTAATTTTCGCAATGCACAATTAAAAAATTATACAATTTATGTAAAACTTCTGAAATTTTGATGATTTACATTCGAAATTTCTTCAAGTTGGAAGATTATGAATTGAAAATTTGTCTTCCAACTTCCAAAATTATCAAAATTTAAGAATTTTAATTAATTTATACTTCTTTGAAATTCAATAGTTTTCAATTGTAACTCTTCTAAATGTAGTCATTTTAATATTTATGATTTACAGTTTGAAATTCTAAAGAATTGATGCTTAACAATCAAAATTTCTTTAATTTGGAAGATTTAGAATTTAAAACTTGAATTTGGATTTCCAAAATCATCTAAATTTAAAAATTCTTATTTATACATCTTTAAAATTCAAGAGTTTTCGACTGTAACTCTTCAAAATTGAAATATAAAAAAAATGTTCCAATCTAAATACCTTTAAAATATAAATTATTAGAAATGAGTAATTTTTAATTCCATCGTTTAAAAATTAAAGAACGTTCCATTTCAAAAAATTACATTTCAAAAATGCAAATTTTATGTTTTACAATTAAAAATTCTTTAGTTTGGGAGATTTAAAATTAAAAGCTTAACTTTTCATCTTAAAATTCATCAAAATTTAAGAATTGTTATTTATGATTGAATAAATTACGCAAGTTTTAAGTTTTACATTTGAAATTTTTTCAATTGTCGAAAATGGAAGACATTTAAAAGACTTAGAATTTCCAAATGTCTTTTAAAATCATCTCATGAGGATATAAAATTCCACATTAATTTATTAATTTTTTTCGTTGCTTCTAATTCCTGCTGGGATAAAATCTACAGATAGCTGAAAGCCGATATATCTATTTTAATATAGATTTTAATTCATAACTATTAATTTTATTTCATAGTAATTTAAATTAAATTATATGTTTTAATTTTGTTATCAAACAATCCAATAAAAAATGTGTAATGAGCGCGCTATTTGTGCTATTGTCCAATAATTAGTTCCGTTGTCCATGAAGTTAGGAAAATTAAGCCGCCTTCAATTTTTAATACAGGTCTCCCAACTTGGAAATTAATTTCTCATCTTCGGAAGAGAGTTGGGCCAAAGTTTATAGAATAGTTATAGTTGTACAAGTACTTGTTTGCCCAAACTAGGAAAGCGGGTTTGCCTAGGCTCCTCTATATAATAGCGACTTGAAATTCAAACAGCTTGAAGAAACTTTTGAATATAGCCGCCCGAACGCCACGCTGACTGGTCGAAATCGAGTCAAATATAAGTAAGGCTCTCTTCTTTTCATGTGAGTTTCAAGGGCCACATATTTCATCCATAAACTCGTGCTCGGCCATAGAATTTAACCATGGATCTTGACAGTAATCTGGCAATTTTCCAGTACATTGACTTTGCATAATGTCGATTTGTCAGATAACTCGCGCAGGCGTCTAAAAGGTACACCCTTTGTCATACAACTTACACACCTTTACAAGGGCTACGTATTTTTCTTCCCTAGGGAGAAAACCTTGCAAGGTTGAAGTTCCAAATCCTCAAAGAGATTGTTTTTACAGAAACTAGAAAACAAACACTAGGATTATTTGTTTTCTCTCACGCAATTTTTAAATTACCAGTAACGAAAAACTTACCGGTACAGACAATACAATTTCTGGGAAAATTAAAAATGATTTAGATTTTATGTTAAAAGATTAATTTTAGGTTTTGAAGATTTCAAAATAATGTCAAAAAATAATCTGGAAGATTTTAGGACAATTTTTTTTAATTTTGCAGGATTTTAACAAGTTTTATGAAATTTTATTTGCTTAAAAGATATTTCGAGGAATTTTGAGAAGATTCCAAAAGATTTAAAACAAATTGTGCATTTTTTAAGATTTCTAAAACGTGGCTTTTTAAGAATTTTGAAAGGTTTCAGGGGAATAACAATTTTTTCTTAAGATTCCTGGAAAAATATCAAATGATTTTATATTTTGAAATATGAATTTAAAGAGAAAATTTAAAAAAAAATTTAAGTATTCGAATGATTTCCTAACATTTCGGAAAAGAATATAACATTTTTTAAAGCAAAAATGTTCAGTTTTGTAAGATAACAAAATTTGAAGGGAAAAAACAGCCAATTTAAGAGATATTTAAAACTTTTTATATAATTTTATACAAGAAAATACTTAAACAATATAAAACAAAATGTCGATTTTTTAAAGATTTCATCGAAAAAAAATTAGAAGTATCGTAAGAATTTTGAAAGGTTCCGAAATAATACAACATTTTTATTAAGATTCCCAGTAAAATTTTTACTGAATTTTTATATAAAACAATTTATTATTGAAGATTTTAAAAAAATTGTAGAAAAAATTTGAATAATTCAAAAAGATATTTTAGAAGGTTGAAAAAAATCTGGAATATTCAGGGGCAACTTTTTTTAAATTGGAAGAATTTAGTTTAAGAGAATATTTAAACAGATTTTTTAACATTTGAAAAGATTTCCAAAATTATCAATAATGAAGCTAGACATTTTTTGGACAGTTTTTTTTTTTAATATTGCAGATATTAACAAAATTGTAGGAAAATTTTAAATCACGTAATAAGATATTTTATAAGGTTTAGAATTTTTGAAAAAAACGCAACAATAATAGAATAGTTTTAAAGATTTCAAAAATAAAAGAACAAAATGTAGATTTTTTAAGATTTCGAAATAAAATTTTAAAACTTTTTGAGGATTTTGAAAGAATTCAAGATAATAAAAAAAATCTTTTTAAGATTTCTAGGTAAATTTTCATTAAATTTTTATTTTGAAAAATTGACTTTACAAGAAAATTAAAAAAGTTATCAATAAATTTCAAAAGGTTTCTAAAAATATCGAAGAAAACCTTTTAAAAATATTTGTGATCTCTTCAAAACTTCTTAAATATCTTTTTAATGGACTCGAAATATTCCTACAGTGTTGAAAAATCTTCCAAATTAAAAAATTGCCCTTGAATCTTCCACATTTTGGTCGACATTTTTAGAAATCTTTTGAAATGTTTTGATATCCTTTTAAATTTTCTGGTTGAATCAATTTTTTTTAAAAAAAAAAATTGAATGAACATTTTTCTAGTAATCTTGAGAAAAATTTTTTATTTTCTTGAATCCTTTCAAAAATTCTAAACCTTCTAAAATATTTCCTTCAATTTTTTTAAAATCTGAAATTTTAAACAAATTGTCATAAACACGTGTACCTTTATTATTGATAATTTTGGAAATCTTTTTAAGTATTTGAAAATCTTTTTAAATATTCTCTTAAAATCTCTTTAAAAGATTGAAATATCTCTTAAACTTACTGATTTTTTTCTCAAATTTCATTATGTTGCAAAACTGAACATTTTTTCTTAATAATATTGTATATTCTTTTCCGAGATGTTAGGAAATCATTTGAATGCTTGTAATTTTTTTTGTATGTTCTCTTAAATTTCATTCTTCAAAATATAAAATCATTTGATATTTTCCCAGGAATCTTAAAAAAAATTGCTATTTCCATGAAACCTTTCAAATTTCTTAAAAAGACCTTTTTAGAAATCTTAAAAAATTTAAACTTTGTTATAACTCTTTTGAAATCTTCTAAAAATTGCTAGAAATATCTTTTGAAAAAATTAACAGTTTTCCTAAAATTTGTTAAAATCCCGCAAAATAAAAAAAAATTGTCCCAAAATCTTCCACATTCTTTTTTGAAATTATCTTGAAATCTTCAAAATCTAAAATTAATCTTTTAAAAGAAAATCTAAATCATTTTTAATTTTCCCAGAAATATTATTGTCGGTACCGGTAAATTTTTGGTTACCGGTAACGAATTTTTCTAAACTCAATTTATGAATTAAGATACTCAAAATTGTTTCACCAGAATTTTATTTTTATCTTCTCTTTTAAAGTGTGAAAAAGTATACAAATTGTAGTTTGGAAGCAAAATCATGTTGAAAACAATTCGTGCAAAAATTAAGAACAGAATTGTTGCCTTTATTATCGAAGAATAATTCAAAATTTAATTTTCTTTTTTGGCAATAAATTTTTACAATTAAAGTTCCTCATTTGGAAATATTGCAATTGACTAAATTCAAGAAAATTATAAAGAACAAACTGAAAACAGCCACTTAAATTCATATTCACGCAGTATGCAACCAACAATGAGTACGAGATTTTCGAGAATTTTATTCCACCAATTTTATTATTATTTAACTTAATATCAACCTTATTTTTATTTTATTATTTAAAAATTACTTGTAATTGTCTCTTGTAAGCTGAAATTACTTTCTCTATTTTTTTTTTAATTTTCAAATATAATAATAGAAAAAAATAATTGGTAGCTACTGTGCTGCTGGATTCAGACCTTTGGTGTGCGGGAGCGCGCACGCTTCAGAGACATATGTTGCTCCTTTGTGAGTATCGTAGGAATTTTTTTCTTGGCCGCTATTCATTGCCTTTCGAAGGCTACTGGCGCGTGGTCAATTTTTATAAATGATTACCACCCATGATCAGTCGCTTTTTATTCAAGATGTCAAAAGAGAGCCTCTAAAGGCCCAGAAGTCATTTTTTTCAGAAACGAGATTTTATTTCTGGATGTTCCTATCGAAAAGAATTCATCCATACCTTTCTACTTCATAAATATTAAATATAAATACTGCAAGCTGCCAAATCCGAAATTACCTGACCTTTCCCTGACTAATTTTTTATTA
>CAKNWT010061171.1:0-10059 GCA_932066315.1 Andricus coriarius | reverse complement strand
GTACCTGTTCCTTCCAGGACAAAGTACGGTTATGGAAATATCCCAGATCTTTAACCACTTCCGAAAAAGGGATAGTAAGATTCTCGATACGAACAGGTGAAAATGATGCCAGTGTTTCAAGCGACGGAGATGAAGTAGGTCCTGCAACAATTGTCTGAGTTTTGTCCGGGTTAAGAGTAAGTCCATTCTTCCAGGTCCAGAGGATAACGCGATCGATATCCTCTTGGACTAGAAGAAGTAATCTACTTAATGCAGAAATTGGTCCCGATGAGTAAATTTTAAAATCGTCAGCATATTTGTGGTGTTTGCAATGTTGAAGTACACTGCCAAGGTCAGAAGTGAACAAATTGAAAAGGAGGGGTACCAGAATGGAGCCCTGAGGAACCCCACTCTTGACCTCCCACCAGCCAGAAAGCTCACCGCTACTATTAATAATTCTGTGTGACCGATTATTAAAATAGGATTTAGTTGTATCTTGCTCTTCTGCAGCATCAGCAGTCATAAAGGAAGCGTTATCATCCTCCTCCTCATATTTTGTTGTTACAGGCTCATTTTGTTTAACTTCCTTCTTAACTGAAGGATTAGATATGTCAACTAGTTTCTGCAGTGGCATGACGATTGGTTTAAACGTTTCACTTATTATCTTTTCAGAGACTTCTTTACCCATTTTTAGCATTAGATGATTACGTCGAATCGCCTCACTAGCTTTTGCGATTTGACGGAGCACCTCCTTCTCTTTGTGAAACTTTGACATGTTGACGTGTTGATGTCTTAATATATAATGATATTATTTCCACTACATAACTTGTATTTATAGAAAGATAAAACAGTCAAATCCTTTTCTGTATCTTCCCCTGTTGAGATCGTTATCCTTATCAATAACAACATATCCATACTTGTCAGTATTCCAAAATGCTGAACATAAGTCTCGAAATTGAGAATAACTCATTTCAGTGACGATATGATCGTCATACACATGTCTCAAGTTCGTTTCATCCTGCTTGAAAAGTATCAACAGATTTACATTATCTCGAACTAGATGTTTAGGAATTCGAGCGTAAGTTTGGCATAAGTAGAAACTGTCAACATGGGCGTATCTACCCACACAGAAAAAGTATCTAATGTTATCCTGTTTCTCACAGGCCACATCATCAAAGACTATTATAGAGTTTGTGCGAGCCCCACTTGATTGTATTACTTCTACATGCTCAGCAGGGACCCGACCGAAAGTTTCGTTCCATTTCGTTATTGATAGAAAAAAATAATTTTTCACTAAACTTTGAACTGCTATTTCTAGATTTGGACGAAATTAGATAATATCTGAAATTACATTAATGATTTAATCAAAATCATTTTGTTTAATTGCCAGTAACGAAATGGAACGAAAGTTGCGGTCGGCTCCCTGATGCTCAGTGAAAGGAAAATATTCAACACCGTCTACATTATTTAACACCCGTTCCAAGAATTTGTACTTTTGTTGTATGAGGGATTTTCAGTATACGTAGACATTGTCAAATTTTAATCCGTTTGGGTGTAGGATTAGGGTAAGTAATGTATTTGTCTTGCCACAATTTGATGGTCCACAAAATACTGCGCGAATGCTGTCTGGTAGTAGGCTGCCATGACGTTTCACCCTCTTCTTCTCTGATTGGACTAGAGTGTCAAAGTTGCCAACCGGAAGTTTAACGAGTTATGTCTTGAAGAAATTTCTTTTATAAATACCATTTATTTATTCAAAATATAATAATCAAATATCGTTATAAAAAAACATTTATTATGTTTAAAGATTCTAAAAGTATTGTTTAAATTTAAAATTAAAATAATTGAAGGAAATATATTTCTGGCTAACAATTTTCTTCAATTATTTTAATTTAATTCAAAGAATAATTTTAAAAACTTTAAACATTTAAAAAATGTGTTTGAAGAAAACATTAGATTATTGTGTTTTTAATGTATAAATAATATTTATCAAAAACCATTTAAAAACTTTTTTTAATTCAGAAATTCTATAATTCCGAAATTTTCTAGTACGGATATTTTATAATTCAGCCATTTTTGTCGGGAATTTATTATTCGGCAATTTTCAACATTGGTAATATTATAGATTGTCGGGAAGTTTATTATTCGGCAATTTTCCAATAATATTGTGAACTGTTCGGGAATTTTATTATTTTGAAATTTTATAATTCAGGAAATTAATCATTCGGGAATTTTACAGTGTCGGGAATGTTATTCTTCGTGATTTCTCAGTCGTCTCATTGGAAAATCCCGGAATAATAAAATTCCCGAATTGGAAAATTCCTGAATAATAAAATTCCTGAACAGTAATAATATTACCGAATTTGAAAATTCCCCACTAATAAAATTGCTTAATTTTCTCCAATATCCGAACTATAAAATTCCCGAATTTAAAAAATTACATTTTTTTAATAAATATGATTTATTTATTAAAAATACAATAATCAAATATTTGCAATGTTTAAAGTTTCTAAAATTATTGTGTGAGTTTAAAATAACAATAATTTGAAACAATTTTCATCCAGAAATGATTTTTTGGGATTCTTAAGTCATCCCAAATTTTTTTCCATTATTGTTATAAATTCAAAAAATAATTTTAGAAACTTTAAAACCTAAAATTAATTTTTTATAGAAATATTATATTATTGTATTTGTAATGAATGAATGATATTTATTATTAAAAATTAATTGTTTACATTTCGGAATTTTCTATTTCGGATATTTTATAATTCGGCAAATTTCTGTCGGGTATTTCATTATTCGGATATATTCAAATTTGGTATTATTATAAACTATCGGGCATTTTTTTATTCAGGAATTTTTCAATTTCAGAATGTTATTATTTGGAAATTTGATTATTAGGGAATTTTCAAATTCGGTAATATTATAAACTGTCGGGAACTTTCCATTTCTGTAATATTATAAAGTGTTCGGGCATGTTATTATTCAGGAATTTGATTATTTGGGAGTTTTCCATTTCGGGAATTTTACAGTGTCTGGAATTTTTTTTCGGAATTTTCAGTCCCGAAAAATTATTCTTGTCCAAGTTGTAAAAAACATTAAGTTAAGTTCCCTGCAATTGACGTCATAACATGAAATACCTAATTGTGCGAAGCGTAGAGCTCTATGCTGGGGACGCGGCGAGTAGTGGGGGAAATGGGGGAAGTGGTGGGAGAAGAAACAAGTGAAGAGGCGTCAAGCAGCCGCTCCGCATGCGTTCAAAGACTCTTTTTCAATAATTTATATCTTATGGAGTAATGCAGATACAAAATTTCTGATTACACCCCTAGAAAGATCCGTTAAAAAACTTATAGAATCCATCATAATCCGAAAATCGATTTTTTGTCTAGTAGGTCCCTTTTCTCAGATCGCATAACAATCTATATGTATATAATTAATTAAAGTAGTTTTGCTTTGTTTAAAACAATTTATTGTTAATATGAATTAACATTTATAATAAATATGTATCAAACACAGCACTTGAGTACTTCAAAAGCACTCATCTTATAGATGTCTGACACGCACAAAAACGCCAAAAATAAATAAAATGAAATAAAAATTCCCATTATCTCTAAAATGAAGGACATTTGGATTATGCGAAGGACTTAGAAGGACACGACTAAAAAGAAGGACAAATCTCAAATTCACAAAAACTATCACTCGCGTTTTATTTTATGGAAATTATCTTTTTAAAAAAATGCCGATATTGAAATCCTAAACATTTGGATATTTGGGATACAAATAATAGACATGAGCGGATTACGGAGTTTGATTCTGTCACGTGCTCTCCCTGATGCCATTATCAATGTGCACTGCGAATAAGTGTATGGCACTGACGCTGTAAGTGTAAATCTTGTAATTCCTGCACAGGATAATTTATTGAAATTTTTGTGAAAAGAGAATTACAACTTCATCATCATTAAATTTAGAAATAAATTGTTGCATCAATTATAATATGTTAATTTTAATCTGCATTTTCCAATTAAAATTTATCACTTCATACTTCTCATTCAAAACAATTGATTCTTTAAAATTGTAATCTACATATTCCACTCCGTTGAATATAACCTTAGGTAACCTATACTTGGCAGCCCTGGCGAAAGTATCGGATAGGAATTCATCCCGAACCAATCCGAATTCATCTGAATCATTCCGGAATCTGTATCCGAATCAATCCGAGTTAATCCAAACCAATCCCAATTTTTTTTACATTTCTTTCGATCCACATCGGTCAAAAATTAATCCGACTCAATCCGGTTTAATCCAAACTCCCAATTTGAATAAATCGGAAACAAAGTTTCAATCGGAATGAATCCGAACTCGGATTGACCTAAACCGATTTTCAATCCGAATGAATCCAATTCAATCCGAACTCGGATTCATTCGGATTGAAAACTCAGTGTATATCAATCCGAATTCGGATTCATTTGGATTCATTCGGATTGAAAATTTGGTTCGCATTCGTCCGGATTGGTTCGTTTTAGAGTTCAGATTGAACGGGATTGAGTCGGATTAATTTTTAAACGATTTGGGTCAAACGAAATGTAGAACTTTTTTCGGATTGATTCGAATTTACTCGGATTGGTTCGGATACAGATTCCGGAATGATTCGGATTGGTTAGGAAGGAAAACCTATCCGATACTTTCACCCGGGAGATTCACGCTAATTTAAAGTTGCTATGTGTGAATCGTATTTTTACCATTGCATGTGATCTTTTAAGACCGCCATTTCATACTGAATTTGAAAACATTCATGCGCACATTAATGAATCGTAGAATGCCCATTGGCATTATTTCAAGTTAGTCTGTCTCATTCGACTCTATTCACTCAGCGCACAGGTGACAGATTCAAAATGTGGCCAACCGATTGGATTTTCATTCTTTCAATCTGCAAATGACAGATACGCAATTCAAAGTGACTCACTTTCTATCGGTTCTTTTTTCCTGGGAAGCATCTCTTTGGCGAGCTTTCCATGATCACCGCTCGCAAAGCCTGGTTACCCTGGCGGTCCGGCCGAACGCAAGCATTACGCTACAGCGTAATGGTAAAGTAATGTTAAAATAATATGGTATTATAATTATCAAGAGAAGCAGGTTGCCCTGCATGTTGGCAACCCGCTTGAAGCCGCCGTTAACAGATGTAATGACAGCCACATTATTTTTTCATTGTTTGATGCTGAAAAAGAAACTTATTGCAATTACGGCATGGCCATTTAACGTAAAATGTAACGTATTATTATAATTGCAACAGTTTACATATTTATTTTGCTTCTCTTAATAATTATAATGCCATATTACTTTAGGATTTTTTTACCATTACCCTGTAGCGTGATGCTTGCGTTTGACCGGTCCGCCAGGGTATCCTTATGCAGAGAACTCCTGAAACATATAATATGTGTATTATTTAGAAACCTGTATACGTATATGCTTCTGTCGCAATTATTTTTGATCAAATTACATCATACCTTCTTGAAAAATCAAAATCAACGTTTTGGAACTTGGTATCATTGAACTTGCTTACGTCCATCACTGGAGTACTGCACCTTCCACGATTATATGCGATTTCCGCGTTCTCCAACTACATCTGAAATCAAAATATTATTATTTAGCTTTTCACACCTAAATTCAGTATAATTGATAGCACATATGATATATCGACGCTTCCCTTGTTTATATACTTACGATAAAATTGAGTCGTTATTTGTTCCATCCCAGCGGACACTGTGATATATCTGTGATGTAGCAGTTCGAGAACACAAAAGAACAGGTTCCGTAACAGGATTGGAACATACTTAGACCATGGTCTAAGTAATATCGTCCCCAAATGGACGTAGCAGTTCTGTAACGCTGTTACAGAACCATGTTCTGTCAGAGATCTGTAACAATTCTGGAACAGCGTTATATGTAATAAAAATAATTTTTGAACAATTTAGTAACAGGGTTACAGAGTAACCATGTTCTATAATAGTGCCGTAACAGATATGTAACAGTGTTACGATGTAAATTTGTTCTGTGATTATTTTGTAACAATTCTGGAACAGCGTTATATGTCAACAAATATTTTTAGAATAATTTAGGAACAGGTTTACAAAGTAACATTGTTCTGTAATAGTGCCGTAAGACATATGTAACAGTATTATTTTCTTCTCGTTTGGCCCGACCGTCGGCACAACTCTTGTCTAGGATCGTTACAGAACAGTGTGACCTTTATGTTCCGTTCCTGGAACACGTGTGACATTCTAGTGACATAACAGTTCTATCTCCCTGTTCTATATTAGTTACATTACAGAATTCCAGAACTGTTACATATCCTTACAGTAACAGCGTTACAGAACAGTGTGACCTTTATGTTCCTTTCTTGGCACACTTGTGATATTCCAGAGACATAACAGTTATATCACTCTGCTCTATATCAATTACATTACAGAATTCCAGAACTGTTACATATCCTCACAATAACAGCGTTACAGAACAGCGTGACCTTTATCTTCCTTTCTTGGAATAAGTGTGACATTTTAGTAACATAACAGTTCTATCACTCTGTTCTATATTGGTTACGTTACAGAATTCCAGAACTGTTACGTATCCTTACAGTAACTGCGTTACAGAACAGTGTGACCTTTATGTTCTATAATTCTTATGGCATACGATTGTAACAATGTTATGTATAAATGTTCTCTTTTTGTTATGTAACATTTACAGAACGTATCCGCTGGGATTCACTGACGTTTTCGTACTGGCGCTTGTACAGTGATGACAATGTGGGCGCCTTTTGCTACTGCGCTTGCGTTCGGACCGCGCACTGGTTGGCCGCAGTTGGCGCGCAATTCAAAATTGGAGTTATAATGAATTCTTACGAGAATATATAAAAAATATTAAAAACATTATAAGCAATTATTTTTAATTACTTTTTCAACAAATTTCTTCTGAAATTAAATGTTTTGTGAAATATAAGTTATTCTTCAGAAGTCAAAGAAAATAAACTGTTATTTAATAAATATATGTGTTATACAAGCGCAGTAGCAAAAGGCGCCCGCATTGGCATCACTGCACTTGTAGCGTTTTTTTTTTGTCGTTTCACATTATTAATTTTTTGTTTGATCGCATTCTTTATTGTTTCTGATAATTTTTTTTCGGTTGGGAAATGGAAGTAGACGTAACCTAGGAAAAGATTAGTATAATTAAAGAAATTCTTAAACATAAACATGTATGATTATTTATGATAAAAATTCGGAAAGCGTTAGTATACAACAATATTACGTAAACTCCAAATTTGTCACTTATGGGATTTTTTTCGGGACCCATAAGAGTGGCTTAGAGTCATTCAATCCTGAAATTGATAACTGCTTTTTACAATTTTCTTCATGATCTTGCGGTACACTTAAATATTAACAGATTCCGTTTGAATTGAGAGCATTTTCTGGGCATTCGAACAAAACTTTGGAGTGAAAGCAGAGAAATTTGTAAATTCAAAGGTAAGGGCCACCCTCCTACTCACTATAAATGGCGTGTTCAACATCCTCATCGATACAATATGTTGCACTCGTTGTCCTTTTTTATTGGCATTGCACATTGCACCGATTCTAGAGACACTTTAAAGCTGCTCCTTTTTATAAAAGTAACTCATGAGGTCATTTGTCATCGATCTGGAATTTTTGTTCCTTATCCTTAACAGAACCTCATATGGAATCGAATTTTTTTCGGTAATCTTAATAAGATCGCTTCTCTGAAACAAAAAAGAAACATTTATACACGTGATAAACATTTAAAAAATTACAGCTCTATTTGGAAAAGTGAAAATGATATAAGGAATAAAAATTATATTAAAGTGACCTACACTTGGTAATACGGTACGCTTATTTAGATCCACAAGAGTCACTTGTAATCTAAATTCATCCCTGCTTTTATCCTCTTCTACATTTTAGGGTCTAAAATCCGTGAAGGGGCGCTTGCTGGGCGTCCCATACTCCTACAACGATCTTTAATATAATTTAGAATGAGCATACTTTCATTATTTGAAAAAGAAGTAATCCACCATAATTGGTTGAGGTACAACCTTTGTAACTTTCCTCCTCTCTTCCGCGTTGACCGATGTATTATAGTCCAAAGTTCTTGGACGAACGCTGCATTTTGAGGATGTTGGAGCTCCTCGATGCTCCACTTGTTTCCTAATTGACCCAATCACTTCTGATTGAATGACTCTTCTTTGAAGAGTACCTCCAGCGTCTGGGAGTTTTACTGCATTCTGGACATTTTGCAGTTCTTCGCCTACTTTCGTGACCAGACTTCCCACTTCTCTTTTCAAATCTTTTATTTCTTTATTCATGTCGGATATCGTGGCCACGCTTTCCATCTCCCTTCTCAACTCTTTAATTTCGTTACTTATTTCATCAACACGGCTTTCAATACTGATTTGGAATTTTTCAATAATTTCGCTCAAAGCAGAGAGTTTGGTAGACACTAAAAGCATATCAGTAGTGTTTACCATAATGTGAGAATAAAAGCTTTACTTGGCCAAATTTAGGTATTTATAACGAGAACAAACCTTCATCGGTATTATTCCTGCTCTTCTTCACAGCTTTCGCACCACGTTTCACCTTCTTAGGAGCAGAGACAAACTCGGTTTCGCTTGCGGCAATATTGTCATCGTCGACCTGAATAAAGTTTCCCGCGTGAAAAGAAAGACCAACTTAAGACTACAGTATAAGCAGGTATAGGCCTGTCTTGAAGTGATCTTAATCTGATCTTTTCTGGTCCCCAGAAGACCACAGGCCTTTTGTGCCAGCCAGCAGTTTAAATCCACATTATCCATAAATATAACGGAAACTAGTTGAAGCCTCTAGATCTCATAAATGATCATAAATCAGCCCAGCTTCTTTAAGACTTTTAGGTATAGCTAGTCTGTTGATACAGACAGCTATCCTTATTTCGGAGAGAGAAAGAGAGAGTGGTGTCTATTTCAATGCCCTAAAATGATGCTTCTTCCTTCTTCCTTCTTCCTTCTTTCTTCTTTCTTCTTCCTTCTTCCTTCTTCCTTCTTCCATCTTCCTTCTTCCTTCTTCTTTCTTAATTCTTCCTTCATCCTTCTTCCTTAATCCTGCTTCCTCCTTCCTTCCTTCTTTTCATTCTTCCTTCTTCCTTCTTTTCCTTCTTTCAATTGATATTCTCTATAAAAAAGGTTATTTTCATTTTTCACATAAACACAAAAGTTTGCTCAGAAAACAGGAACAAGGATTCATTGTTAGTATTTTAAGTTTTTGCACCTGTGAGGTACAGTTTTCGAGAAAAGAAGTCCTAACTACAGATGTGAGCATGATAAAGGTATATCTCTCACAGAGTACACGTAGCATTAGGATAAGTCAATTACTTCATTTAATATTGTTCTTTTTCTTACCAACTTGAACGGACTTTTTTCTTATCATCACTTCCATGCTTGAAGTTCATACTTCGTACACAAAATATTTAATATTTCGACATTGCGCCTACAAATTTTTATAACGATCCTAACATAATTTTGAATCGTAAAAACGCATTTCAAACAACGATATCTGAATGATTGGAAAACGAAAAATTCTGAGTGCTATCCTGGGTAATAATGATGTTTATCACTTCTTTTGTGAAGATTTTACTGACCTTCCCCCTGCCTTGACCTGCGCGGCCGGGGTCCCTTCATCCCAGGCCAGTCCTGTACGGCAGGGCTCACCACTTCAAGCAGGTGCCGACTGCCACGACAAGTGCAGGACTGCCACCCATTTTTTCTGTCATTTTTTTCTTCGATTTCCAGGAATCCTGGAAAGGGTTAACAGTCGGTACGGTCACGGCTCGTTGCGGCTCATTGTTCACACCGAAGGGTCTAATTTTTTTCTACTTGTACTCACAATACATTTCATTTTTTCATTTCAAACTGTAATTTACCGTGAAGGATTAGGGACCAGTCCAACGACAAGATTTATGAGGGCCTGTTCTCGTGCCTGTTTGACCTAGTCTCGCGACTGCCACTGTCAGTATTTGCAGTCGCCGACTGCCTTTTGGTGAGCCCTG
>CAKNWT010061134.1:0-15000 GCA_932066315.1 Andricus coriarius | reverse complement strand
CCAGGAGGATATTGATCGTGTGATCCTCTGGGCCTGGAAGAATGGACTTACTCTTAACCCGGGCAAAACTCAGGCAATTGTTGTTGGACCTACTTCATCTCCGTCACTTGAAACATTGGCATCATTTCCACCACTTTGTATCGAGAATCTCGCTATCCGTTTCTCAGAAGTAGTTAAAGATCTGGGATATTTCCATAACCGTACCTTGTCTTCGAAAGAACAGGTACAGAGCATCTCGAGGAAAACATACAGTATTCTACAGCAACTATATAGGAATAAGGACTCTTTACCTACCTCTACTCGGATACTTTTGGTTAAGAGCCTAATTTTGCCTCACTTTGACTACGGTTGTTTGGTATACGATGGTTTGTCCGACGATTTAAATTCAAAGCTCGAGCGTGCGTTAAACGCCTGCGTCCGTTTTATCTACAATTTGCCTAAATACGAACACATAACCTCATACAGGCATAGGGCTGGTCTGCTTAATGTTGCCAAGAGAAGACAATTTTTTATGGGTAATATGCTCTATACTCTTTTTCAGAACAAAGCTCCTGAGTATCTATTTAACCTTTTCCAATTTGTAGACAGAGACCTTCCAGCACAGTCTAAGCTTCGTAAAAGACATAAAATCCTTAGGATTCCTTTTCACAGAACATGTCAGCTTCAAAGATCATTTATAGTAAGAGGTGCTCGGTTATGGAATAAAGTTCCATACGATATTAGAAATGCACCTTCCCTGTATCATTTTAAGAATCTCTTTTTCAAATATCTGTATAATACTCCTAATCCAACTCTTGAAATTACTCACTGGTAAACTATTACTTTTAGTTCTTGGATATTTCATTTGCGAATCTCTATCTATATTAACTTTTTTAGAGCTAACTTTTTTAGAGCTATTAATTAATTAATCCCTCAATCTCAATTACTATGCAATAATCTAATAGCTAAAATGATACTTATTCTGAGGTAGACTCTACTTATGTATTTATTTTAATTAGTTTATAGATTAAATTATAAGATTAATCAAGTACACTGCCGATCAGTGCTTGCACGAATTTGTAATGACCTTGTAATATCCTGTTCCTTAGAGGGCTGTTTAGCCCTAGGGACTTTCTTGAATAAATACAAATACAAAATACATATATCCGAAGACCCACCACTTGATGATGGTGAATAAATATTTTGCGAAATACGTCACAAAATGGAGAGAGATGGGTACAAATATGAGGTCTCCTGTGTATGTGAAGACTATAAGACTGTAGTTGTAAGCAGCAAAGCAAACACGCATTCAACCACCTGTCAAAATCATACTCCGCATCTCCGATGCTCTGAAGTATGAAATCAGTGATGCCAACGTGTGCGCCTTTTGCTACTGCGCATGCGGTCGGGTCGCGCACTGGTTGGTCGTAGTTGGCGCGCAATTCAAAATTGGATCTTTTGAGAATACATAAAAAATATTAAAAACATTCTAAAAAATTATTTTGAATTACTTTTTCAACAAATTTCTTCTGAAATTAAATGTTTTGTGAAATATTAGTTATTCCTTGGAAGTGAAAGGAAATAAAATGTTAATATATGTGTTATAAATTTGTTTCTTGTCTAAAATCAGAAGTTGTACATTTTATATACATTCTTGTGCCTTGATTGTTTTTATTTATCCATATTGGTGTGAGATTATAGAGAACCTGCTTTGATGCTACAAGTTCTACATAAAGTACTTGGTGCCTCAAAAATAGGTCTAATGTACTTAAAATACAGACACTACTTTGACACCAAACGTGGGAAAACGCTTGTTTAGAACCTGCTTTACTGCTTCCAACGTCTACTAAGGTAGGTAGGAGTTACAGGTTCAAATTAAGGCCTAAATTACGAATAGTGTTGCCGTTCGAGATGAGGAATGGCAAGGCGGAGGTCGAGGGACTCAAGGAAGGACAGCTCGAGGCCTCGCGTTTCGAGAAAAAGCAAGGCGGCCAAATTTTGAGGCATTGAAAAGCCAGGCCTTGTCTTGGCTTGGCCTTGTCTTTGAGGCTTAAGCTTCTTCCAGAAGATGTGCATATTTTCCGACAGCCTGGGAAGAAGGAATAAATTAAAGCTCTCATAGGATGTATGTGGATGCAAGTAATAAAAAAAGACCAGATTTCGACCGAGTGAGTTTTGTCGTGAGCGGGGCTCCGTCTTTTTGTTGAATTTCGAGGTTTTTGGATCAACAATGCTAAGCGTTTGTGATTAATGTGTGCTATTGCCTATTCTGCACCTGAGGATGAATGACTTTGCTGTGTTTATTTTACGAATTCGTTCAATTTCTTGAGTTTTGTTTTCAGGTCTGTTCTGAGTTATGAACTGACTGTTGTAACGCTGTCTCGGCGCGTGGTGTGTGAACTCTTATTCAGAGACTCTATACTGTGTCTGCTAAACTACTCGTAAAGTTCGAAACGCGTGTGTTATTGACTTTTTAAATAACAATGAGTGATAGCGAGAAAAAGTCTGGTCAATGTAGCTCCACAATTTCTGGGGACTTCTGTTCCTGTCCGTGCGGTGTGTTGTATCATATTGGCTGTTTAGCTTATGCAGCCAGATCTAATGGCAAAGTTGTGGAATTAAAAAATCGGCTAGATCTCTCTGTCCAACTCCGGCAACTTCATCCAGCGCTGCGCCCACTGTTCGTCAGATTGACGAACTTTTATTAAAGTACACCGAAAACATAAAATTGGAAACTGAAAAGTTAATTACCAAGAAGATAGACTATTTAACGAAAAGCTTAAAAACTGGGATCAGTGAGCTGTCCGGAAAAAGTTGATTCATTTGATGCCAAACTAGAGGAAACTACAGAGGGAGTTGATGGTATCGAATTAAAAGTTAATGAACTTGCAGCTGCGAATGAACAGTGACATAATACTTCTCTACAAGAAAGTTCAATTTCCTCGCAATTTCTAGCAGAAATCTCTGATAGGATTTCTAGGAAACGTAATGTCATAATTTTTGGATGCCCGGAAACTGTCGAAGGCGGTAAGCTCACATTAGTGAAGATGAAAGAGTCTGAAACTAATAAAGTTAACGAATTCATCAGCATTTTTTATAACACTCATGATCCAAATCAAATGTCAATCATGAGGCTTGATAAAAACCCACAGAATCTCGGTCCACCTCGACCAATCAAGGTAATATTCAACGAGGAATTATTCGCCCGGAATGTTTTGCAAACCTATTGGAAGTGGAAGAAGAATCAAGTACAGCAGATTACGACTACCGATACGTCATTGGCCGAGGATTTTAAACTCTTGGTCTGGAGCGGGCTTAGATACTTCAGAAAAAGAAGTAATTCACGACTGTGGTAATGTAACAAATAGCTTTAATTGATCGCATATTGTTAATTTAGATCTACTGAACGACTTTTCTTTATATTACCAAAACGTTAGAGGCCTTAATACTAAAGAAAATATTCTTTTACACTCCTTAGACGTGGCGGATTACGATTTTTTTATTTTTACTGAAACTTGGTTAAAGCAGAAAATATGCACCACTGAGCTTTTCGACACTGGTTTATTATTATTATCATGGGATGCCAGACTAGATAGAAATGGAGGCGGTGTCCTTGTAGCAGCTAAATCTTTAACCACTTCGGGCAATGATGATATCTCCCATATTATTAGAGCATCTCCTAAAATTAATTCTGTAGCAATAAAGGTTATTTGTGAGGGTATCACTTTTGTTTTATTCGCCACCTATTTACATCCTGATACTTCTCCGTCTAAACTTGAGGAATTCCTCAAGGCTTGATCCACTCTGTCAACGTTATGGACGAGTAGAGAATTAATCATTGGTGATGTCAATATTCCTAAACTAGTTAATTATGTCCATCATGGCATTTCGGATACTAAGACATTTCTTTTACATACTTTTTTGGATTTAAACTTCTTTTCACAATATAATGATGCGATATAAATTTAAAGGCTGTGACTACACCAATGTTAAAAGTAAATTAGGAAGTACTGACTTATGTGAACTTATGTGAACAAGGCTAGACTTAATTATAATTTGTATGGCAATGTATACCATTTAAATGTATTATTAATCCTTAGCAAACAGTTGAAATACAGTATCAAGCAGAAATGCAAAAGTTATGTAAATAAGGTGGAATTAGATATTGAGAGATCACCGTCTTCAGTATGATCACTAGTCAATAATCTTAATAAGACTTCCAGAATTCCCGGAATTGTGTTCCAGGATGGTAATGAAATCACACGTCCTAAAGATATTGCTGATTCATTTGCTGACTTATTTTCGAGTGTCTATAAGCCAGCCACTGATTTTCCTTGTGGTATTATCTCTGAAACACTTTCTTATTTGGGATGGGTATTACTGATGTACAAATACTTTTTAATATAGAAAAGTTAAGAAACAAACTCTCCTCTGGATCGGACAAGATCCCCGCTTCGTTAGTAAAATTTTGTGTTAATGAGATTGCTGAGCCTTTAAAGATTATTTTTAATTTGCCTATCTCATCAGGAAAATTTCCAGAAAAATGGAAATGCGCGAAAGTTTGTCCTATTTTCAAGAAAGGAGATAAATATTAAATCGTTAATTACCGCCCAGTGGCATTGCTCTGCAATTTTTCTAAGGTTTTGGAGATGTTCTTGAGTGAGATAATCTGGTCCTCCCTAAGTCCTATCCTTTCTTTTTCTCAGCATGGGTTTGATCCAAAAAGGTCCACCGTAACTATTCTGATTACATTTTTGCAAATTATTGAATCATCACTCACACAAAGTAGACAGGTTGATGTCATATTCACTGACATCTCCAAGGCCTTCGCTTGCATTACCCATACTAAAATCATGATTGATCTTATGAATCTTGGGATACCTGATAAAATCTTGAAAATTGTTGACTCCTATCTCAAAAATCGGAAAATGATTGTTCAATATAATGGATACTCATCCTACGAATTTTCTCCAACTTCAGGTGTGCCACAGGGCTCAAATCTTAGCCCACACTGATAGAAATGGTAACGTTGATTTAACCATATGATCGTGGGTTCAAACATTACGAGGATATTTATAATATAATACGTGCACTTCAATCATAAAGAGTACGAAATGCACTTACTGAAATATGGTAAATACAAGTTATTTATATTTGCGGTACAAAAATTTAATATATGTGTTGCTTTTGTATGAAATGTGTAATTCTATTAAACACTCGCCTGAGGGGACTATCTGTGAAATGTGGTCGTTTAGCAATACCCTCTGTATGACTGATTTACCTGACTCGCTTTGTTTTGTTTACAACAGCCGCATCTTGAACGCGCCTGCGCGTCTACTTTCGTAAGAAACAAGAATCGGATGGCCAAAACAGACATCCTGTATGGCTGTATCTATACCAGCAATAAAATAGGGTGAATCTAATCATAAATATCGTTGTACCACCTATTTATTTCTATCAGTGCACTCCTATTCGTTTCATATATGAATGACGTTGAGTTCTCAATAAATAATCATCTGCTATTATATGCTGACGATGACAACATTTTTAAATGTATAAATTGTATTCAAGATTGCCTTGATTTGCAAGAAGGCGTTGATAAATTTGAAAATTGGTGCAAAAGAAATTCACTTCAGCGATTTAATTGAATTTCAGTACAAGAATGATAACAGAGGTCTTGAGCGACTCTCTTTGATTAAAGACTTCGGTATTTATCTGCACTGTACTCTGAAGTTTAATGTTCAGATTGACAATAGAATCAGGGAGGCTAATCGCTCCATAGGATTTGTGTACAGAAGGTGTCAGATGAAGTTTTTTGACTTTGAAGTTTCTAAACTGGAAAACGGAAGGGGTATTTTTACCCCCTGTCTCTGACTATAAACAATTGTGCAGTAGATTTAATGAATGGACACTTTAGAATAGGAGAATTATTAATATGATAATTTTCCTGCGCAAAATAATAAAAATCATTATAGACTGTCCATGTCTCATGTCTCAGGTTCCATTTTTTGTTCCTCAGTACTATACTCGTTTCAGCATACCATTTTATCTCCAAACTCACTTTGAGAAAACCCCGATAAACAGAATGTATGCAACATATAATACGATAAATAAAAATGTTGAATCACAATTAGACATACAGCATATATCATTGAATGCTCTTATCCGTGCGATCAAGGAATTCATCGAGAATTCTATGTAAATGCTCATCAACACTTGACTTGAGTTATCAATCAATATGTATATAATTTTAAGTACTAATTTTAAGTAAATTATAATAATTTTCTTGTAACAATTATTCAAGCTTTGTTCCAATGTAATCCCGTAATTGGTCTACGGACTGTTGGACTTGAATAAATCAAATCACAAAAATCCTAATATAGCTTACTATTTACCATTTCCAAAGGAAGGAAAAAAGAGAAAAAAGGACTAAAAATTATATTCGTAGCGCTTATACTGCTCGAAGGAACCAAAAAATAAGGATCATACAACAAGCTGAACATTTATATGATAACCTGGAAATCAGTTAAATTTGTCTCTTCTGCTATACAATCAAAGGGCTGTTCAACTCTCGAGTTGAGACTCGAGCGATCTAAATACTGCTAGAGTTACTCTATCGCGACTCCAAAATGAGCCTTCTTACACCGTACGCTATTCGCAGGCTTAAACTGCTTAAGTGGGAGCAGAGTGGGGATAAGGGTAACTGCGACGTAACCTTGGCGCATGAGAGGAAGAGAGACTGGGCGCTTGCTCTCTACTCCCTCCCATGCTCCAGAGTTAAGCATCAGCTACGCTCATCCCCACTTAAGCAGTTTAAGCTAGCAGCTAGCGTACGGTGTAAGGAGGCTCAATGAGAGAGTTGCTAAGAGTCTATAGGAGTCGGAGTGAACTCTTATTCAGAAACTCCTAGGAATACTAAAATCAATTTTTGATTCTCGAAAATTTTCGGGTTATGGGAAATTTCGAATACTGAAACAGCTTCGGATTCTTGAAATTTCTGCGTAGCTTGAATTTTTCGCTTTTTTTCAGTTCGACAAAAATGTTTATTACATTGCGGTTTTAATTCTGATTTATTGCTCTATCTAGTTCCCAACGCGAGGGTGAATTTGCTCGATTTTTTATTTAAAAAAAATGGTTATATAGAGGAGCTGATATGTAAATACACTAATTTCTTGAGCGTTTATCTGCAATTGAACCATTTATTTTTGGTATTGAAATACTCGTCTGAACTCACTTGTGTTCATATAGTAAAATATGGTGGTAAAGAGGGTGAGGGTGAGGGGATAGATGATATCTCTGGGATATTCTTATTTCGTCTTTATCGAAGGAACAAAGAGAGAAGATGTGCTTCCTTTTTCTCTGATGTAACATCTCAATGGCTGTCGTAGCAATAGCATGTTATCAGCCCAGAGGGAGGAGAAGAAACGGAATGGAAGGTCGATCTCCAAGATGATTTTCCGGTGGATGGATACGGACGTACGAGAGCGCCACTATTATTTTACTCGTTTGCATATCTGTCAGGATGAGCAATAAATAATGAGAAGTAAGGGATACAAATAAAGAGACGAGTCACAACGCACGCATACCTCGCTGGTGTTACTCTGCGTACGTCGTATAATATACACCCACATTAGTAGGATTTGCGCACATTATATCATCAGCCAGACTACAAAGCCATCTTACAATGTTGGGAGCGCGAGATATCCTACGGTTTCCGTTCAAATAGAACTCTACCCGTAGTTCGTTCTCAAGGTGCAGGTGTCAACTTTCCTGCAGTTCCGGATGAGATTCGTTTTATTGCTCCTCTTTCATTTCCTTATCTTTTTTCCAGGCCGTGACAATCTTATAATCAGGTTTTTGAGTCTACTTAGTATGCACAATGTATTCATTATAACAATTCAGGATACACAGATTCAGCAATTGAAATAACAATTTGTTGAGAGAAATGATAATTATGGTTAACAAAGTAAAATTAATAAATAAATTTGCTGAATGTAATTTTTTGCTTTAATATATTTTACAAATGAGCTTAAGATGGATTTCCGACATTTACTGAGGAAAGAACAATACTCATCAAAGCATTCTCTGCACGAGAACTTCAACTCGCATAGTTATCCAGCAACGTTTACGCGATTGGTTAGATGCGTTTACGCAGCAAAATTGTAGAGCCGATGTCGCTGCACTTAGCCATACATGTACACACAGATGCACACAACAGCGTTGCAAGTATTTCGAGTTTGTTTGACAACTATAAATATTGATTAGTGTTGGTCGAAAGTGTATAAGTAGATGAAGATGAGGAACTCGCTTTATTTAATAGCTCGACTCTCAGGCGATGTCAGATATACAAGTTGTGGTGACAATGCACTTCGTTGATTCCGTGTTGTAGCCACTTCTCTGATTTTCTTCTTGTAATTCATGATTATGCCATCCATATCTCAAGGACAGATTACTTTTTCTTAAAACTTTGTCCGTGTTAAACCTCGAAGATGTATACGTTTCTCATGTTAAACTCGGGTGAGATTTTCCGAGTATTCTAGAATAGAGAATGTTCTAGAGAACTTTTTAGTAGAGTAGCTAAAGAGGTTTAGAATTTAAAGTTTCTGGAAGATGTTTGCTTAAGCTATAAATGGGTCCAAAAAAATGTGTAAATGCTAACCTAAATTTTTGTACCAGGTCTACTGTTATATTATTATTTTCGAATTCTACTTGCCGTGGTTTGCAAGTCAATATCGTTGGGGAATCCTAAGAGAACGCGTGCTCGTGGTATCTGCGGTGTTTGAACGCGAAATGGACAACATGTGTAATGGCTGTCCGCAGCTGACTGATTGCTGATCGCGTCCGGAGAAGTAGAAGGGAGTTCAATAATACTAGGAACCGCAAGTAAAGGACAGAGATACAGAGAGAGAGAGAGAGAGAGAGAGAGAGAGAGAGAGAGAGAGAGAGAGAGAGAGAGAGAGAGAGTGATAGGGGAGGATGACAGAGAAGGATATTTGCCGATCCATCGACACGATTGCTTGCCCGACAACGCTCAATCGCTTCTCTTTCAATCTTGATATCTCCCTGCTCTATCCTTCATCGTAAGTAAATACGGAAGGAATTCGAATACCCAGAAGAAGTGGTTGAAGTCGTTCTACGCCAAGGATTCTTTTATACGTTCAAGGATTCGGTGGTCAAGAAGCTTCGACGAGAGTCATTTTCATCGGACTCGTGTAAAAGCGTGTTTATAGAGCTCACGCCTGAGGTACTCGGTTTTATCGCGTCTGTAATACCCGGCAGAGTCTACTCAATTTCGTCCCCCTAAACATCTTCATCTGGATAGGCACTTACCCGAGGAAACAAAATCGCGAGCATGACAGGTTGGTAGAAGGAGGGATAAGTAAGACCTCGAGATATGACACCAATAACAAAAATCATAAACACTCGGACCGTTGATTAAGTTCCCTTGGACGCGAAGTGAGAGCAGAGCTACTTTTCTGGATGTTACGAGGATGATAGCACCGGGAGAGAATCCTCTCGACTCCATTTCCTGTAATAATCCCGATGATGCGGGGTTTATATTAGATTGTCCATACTCGGTTTATATGTTGCTTCGATTGCTGTAGACTAAACTACAAATAACTTTTACGAGACCTGCACTTGATTTCTACTATTTACCCTTTGCCACCATCATTATACAGTATTTCATAACAATTTTGTTTTAATTCATCATGAATAAAAAAGCTATTTATTAGTTCTAGTAGAAATGCTTATTTAAGTCATAGCGTTAAAGTTGTCGTGTTGAAAGGATTCGCGAAAATGGGATTTTGTAGGTAGGAAGCACAAAGTACGAACTGTCGATAAAAATAACAGTTCACGTTAAAGAACGTTAAACTACGTCAAGTATATGTACTGCTTTTCTGGGCAGCTGGCAAGCGACAAATTATATAGAAAGTATACATTATATTTATACAACACAGCTTCACCAACAAATTTAAAAAAATGCTTTCTCTGACCAGACCATGCTTATTTGATTTTTTTGGGGTCGCTGAATCCGAATCCGAGGTCCGTTTAACCCCATCACGTCAGGGTTATCCATAAGCTCAAAAAATAGGCCCAAAAACCTAATAATCCCTTGAATCTTTAATCCCTTCATCCTACAACACAAAAAATCCTATAACCATTTAATTCTTGAACCCCTAAGCCCCATGGGATTTATGGTTATGCATAACGCTGTAAGAAAGAGACTTGCACGCCTTTGATCCCCAGAACTTAGTACGTACAAGACATATGTGCATTTCAACCACTCAAATGATAAATTTTATATCACCATGACCTTCCAAACCCGTGACCGCATAACCTACACTGTTAGAAATTTCCTGGAATTTCAGTCAGTTTTCAATGACTTATGTCACTGAAATTTCATAAATTTGACTTCAAAAATTAATTTGAGACCATATTCATTAATTTTCAGTGACGCGAAACTTAATTTTGAAGCAAAAGTTATTGAAATTTCATAAAATTGACTCTGAAACCTGTTTCAATTGCTTGTACATAAAATATTATTGGTGACTGAATAAATTTCACTGTGGTTTACGTAAATTTTATAAACATGTATTGAAAATGAAGTAACATTTTGTATGAAATTTAATAAACCTAAATGAAAATATGAAAAATTTTTTTTTTAAATTCATAAAATTAAATTTAGAAGCTTTGTATGTGATATATTTTTCTATCGATTGATACATTTTTTGCAATCACATGTACGAAATGGGTTTTACTTTCTCATTTCGAAAGAAGTAATTTCAGATAACTGTTCTTAGAAAAGTTTCACTATTTACATTGTCACGCTTCCACTTTTAGTCACGCTTACATAAGTTCACTATTTACATTCTCGTTTTACATAGGATATTCCGACTGTCCCGAAGAATAAGTCACTAACAAAGTTTTCCGTATACAGAGTGTATCAACTATATTTTACTTCGATAGAGTGTCGTATCTCTATGTACTTTTAAATGGAGATACGGCACTCTAGCGAAGCATAATACAGTTCATACGCTCTGTTTTCGGAAAAATTGGTTAGTGACTTATTCTTCGGGACAGTCGATTCATGAACATTTACAAAAATATCAATACACTATCTCTTAAAATAGTTTCAAAACTTACATTGACATTTCAATAAGGCTGTTTAAATTTCAGTGTTGCATGAAATTTCAATGAGTTTTTCACTGACCTTAGTGTAAAATGTTTCACTAACATTTTCATGTAATTTCATGTACTTACTTCTAACAGTGTAGTAATTCACTGGAACTGTAGTTTTATGGGCCTTTTTTGAGGTTATGAATAACCATGACGTGATGGGGCTAAACGGACATCGGATTCGGATTCAGCGACCCCAAGAACATCAAATAAACATAGTCTGGTCAGAGGAAGCATTTTTTCGATTTTTTTGTGGAACTGTGTAATATAAAATAATATTCAAATTACTTGCATATCGCAAATTTTTAGAGTTAGAAAAACTATTTAAACCATTAATTTTCACCAGATAATGAGATATGTAAATAAAGAAAAAATCTATTGTGCTGGCATATCAAAGTTTGCCTAAAAAAATCTACTCATACATTCAAAATCCAGGTGATCTCACAATCAGTGAACTACAATGGTTAATTATGAATTTTTCAATTTCATAAATCGATTCCATAAAAGTTATATTTCATATACAAATGATGCTAATTACTTATAATGTTTAAAGTACTTGACTGGTCTCTGAAGCATGGATCATATATAAAATGAGAAATAAAAGGATTCAGTATCAACCGGCATACCGCAAAACCTTGTAATAGGTGCGATTCGAAACTCACGATTTACAAATTACTCAATTACCTGGCGGGCTTTAATAAGGGTCCGACTCGATTGAAGGAAGGGCTTAATCTTGCGACCATAAAGGTAAGCGGCGAGGCCGCAGGGTCAGTCGGCGGGGTACAATTCGTGTTTGTATACAATATACATGCACAGTTGCACATAACCACTATCTGTATATATTGGCGATCATCGCATAAAACCGAGCGAGATATGAAGGCAAATGCATTTTTATGAGTGGCGTGTTGGCACTCGCATGTCGGACTCAACCAACTTCTTCCTGACGTGGGTCAAAATCTCCTGCTCTAACCTCACCTTCTCTAGTTCTCTCTTTCTCTCATTCGAGTCGCCCGTGACAAGGCACTCTAATCAGAAAATATCGTAATCTCCAGACGTCGTTTTGCCCTTACGTAATTCACGTGTCTGGTAATCGTCGTCGCGTGAGACCACAGGTCGTGCTTCCAGACTACCCTTCGACCTGGCCCAAGTCTCCTATAAAAGATAATTCCACATAAAGCATGATTAATCGGTTCATTTCCAAAAAAACTAGGGTTCCTAATTCGCCATTCATTTCATTCGACTCACCGTTTATTTAGCAGGCTCAGATGTTTAGGGCCACAAATACACCTGCCACTAAAATCAGGATTCTAGTTTTGCCCCAGATTTTTTGCCCAAAATTGCGGCTAAGTCAGCAATAATTCTACGGTTTCTAGATAATATTAAAATTCATTTTTCTATGGTATTTTAGACATTTCATCAAAAGGTCTTTAAACTTTCGCGTGTGCTCGAATGTCTTGAGAGCTTACCTGTTCGAAAAAAATGGTATCACTTCGCCGTCCAATAGCATATAGTAACACAAAATCGAAATTATAATAACCATCTTTTTTATTCATAGAAAAATAATTCAGGAAAATAAAAAAAAACAGAACTGTCCGAGGTCCCGGAAGTTTTCAAGCTGATAAAACTCAAAAACAATCTCAACACGATCCGACCCGAAACCAAATAAACCCTACTGGACCCGATCGAGCACTGGGTTTGAGTTTTTGCAACCCCCAATGCTAATGCTTGCGCCACGTACATTATATTATTAATACAGTAAACTTCCGAATATTTTAAGGTCCTTGACACGTACCTGACCAAATATTTTAAAGCTGGAGGTGGCCCCACCCTTACCGCGATTCGGCAGTTTATTTTTATCCACGACGCTCATTGGCTGCCCTGTTCTTGTATCGATGCGTCACCGCTCACTACTTTTTCAAGCGAAAAGCGCGGGTGATTTGAAATCAGTAATAAATACTATCAATAATAATACAAATAAACATACCCGATATTCCAAGAACTGCTGGCCCATGCAGTTTCTCAGCGCGTATGGCGAGAGACGGTTGCGACTCTCGCCTCGGAATGGACGAGTTCGCGAATACTCTGTGGAGTACATATATTGGGCAATATTATGGAAACGGTTCAGGCAAGTGGATGTCCGGCTTATTGCGCAGTTAAAAAAGTCGCGGTCCGTTAGTCTACATGCATGCAATCAGTGTTTTTCAAGTGTTTTTGTTGACGTACGGCAATTCGCCAACTAAAAATCAATATTATAGAATCAAAAACCGACGAAAATATTTCGCTGAATAGTGAGTTTTGTGGCATGACGTCGATAGGTGAAAATGTCAGCCGTCAGGGAGGTTAGTACATGATACTGCTGTTTTAAGTGTTTGGCGAAATACAATGAACTATACGAAATTTGAGGTGAGAGTACCAATGACGTGAAGAAATACTCAGCTTAAACCAACTAGGGCGCTCTTCGGGCCTCCTTTTTTGTATTGGTCATTCACTGACGCGGAGGAGAGTGTACAGGGACCGTGGTGGGAGATGACGAAACTGCGAAATTCAACGTAAGTGCGTGTAGGAGGTTTAAAATAAGTGAACTTTAAAATAAACGGTCTTTAAAATAAACGGAAGTTTACTGTATATCTTTTTTCAAACTACTTTCTATCAATAAAAAAAGTCTCAGAGAGTAAAAGTGCAAATAGTAAAATGTTGCAGCAATTTAACAAAGTTCATTGTTGAATTCCGATACGCAAGCGAATATTGGCGCCATGGAGACACATGGATGATTTTCGTTTCCCTCGAGGTTTCTCTCTATGCAGAGGTCGCTCGAGGCGAGACGTTGGAGGTGAGAAAGCAAAGAAATAAACGTGTACGTAAAAGGGTAAATGGTCCGTGCAACACGTTTCCCGTGCCGCGGTGGGGCACAGTGGATTTTTCCAGGAGCAGCAAAGAGCAAAGGGGGTCAAGCGTTGCCATGCAGTCTGACTGACAACCTGACTTATGCAAATACAGTCTCGCTTCGTCGGGTAATCCGATCGTACGTAGAGGCGTTTATATTTCTGGATGGGATTTAAATTACCTGTAAGCCGAGCCGTTTTACGGTAATAATAATAACGGCGACGACTTTATTGCCGGCTGCACTTGCCAATTTATTCACGCGTCGTGGCACGAGTACATTGCGATACACCAAGTCCACTTCCGCCTACGCACCACTACGTCCCAAACATAATTTTTCTCATCTTAACACCTGAAATTCATCTAAGATCATACTCATCATGCGATCCATTGTTTCCCATTTATTCTGGATTCATTGTATTCAATTTTATTTTAATTGTTTATTTTATCTTGTGTCTTCGATGTTTCATGTTTGCGATACCATCAGGATGAATTCAAAAAACGTAATTAAAATGCATTGCTTACAAGCTTTCCTAGATGTCCTGCTTCCGTCTGTCATATGAAAATAATTTCTGTATTCCGCTTTTTATGATGAGAACCATTCGTTTGCCTCTAGTTCGATTAACGCAGATCAACATCAGTTTTTCTGATGCAGATTTCGCAAAGAAACGTGACAAAGGTTTCGATACGAGATCAGTTCAAGCTGGAAGCAACCCTTTTCTCCGTCGAAGAGCGCGTGTAACGTGATAGTGGCTCATCTTTATCGTATATTTTGTGTGAAATTTACTAATATAAGCATATTCCTGCCGTTTTACTTGAATTAATGTAACAACTGTTTTAAAATATTTTTCCAAAATATTCGGGCAACTTATAATCCGATTGGGTAATAAATTTTTTCGAAAATAAATGAAACTATTTTTGAGGGTTTCTTTTTAGTTAGTTGATATCCGATAGATGGCCAGG
>CAKNWT010061057.1:0-22007 GCA_932066315.1 Andricus coriarius | reverse complement strand
GAAATCCACACTGCCGATCTACCAACTGATGATCCTACTGATATAGAAATAGAAATCGCCATAAAGAGGTTGAAAAATAACAAAGCCGCGGGCATCGACGACCTACCGTCAGAACTGATAAAAAATGGAGGCCCTTGCCTCACAAGGCAAATTTGTAAATTAATACGCGCAGTTTGGAAAACAGAACGCATGCCGGAGGAATGGAATACCTCTATTATTATTCCCATCTTTAAAAAGGGCGATAAAACGAACTGTAACAATTATCGGGGAATTTCACTTGTGCCTTCGTGCTATAAGATCCTGTCAAATGTAATCTTAAGTAGACTAACTCCTTTTGCTGAGGAAATCATTGGGGATTACCAGTGTGGATTCCGCCGAAACCGATCTACAAGCGATCAAATGTTTACAATTAGACAACTGTTGGAAAAGAAATGGGAATTTAATGAAGCAGTACATCAGCTTTTTATCGATTTCAAAAAAGCTTACGACTCTGTTATACGCGCACGAATGTACTGGATCCTAGAGTTCTTGGGTGTGCCAAGAAAATTGGTTAGACTTATCGAAATCTGCTTAAGCGACAGTAGGGGTAGAATACGTGTAAACGGAAGTTTATCTGAAGAGTTTTCGATCCGCGATGGCCTAAAACAGGGCGATTCACTTTCGTGCGTCCTTTTCAACTTAGTTTTAGAATACGTGGTCAGACAAGTGCAGGTGAATCCGACCGGTGCTACCCTCAATGGGATAATACAAATTCTTGGATATGCGGATGATCTCGACTTACTAGGGGATGATAAAGAAACAGTAGCTAAAAATGCGGAAATCTTGATCACAAAAGCCAAAGATATCGGTTTGGAAGTTAGCGAATCGAAGACAAAATATATGACCGTCGACAGATACGAACAAAGTAATCAAGACAGGGATCTGATGGCCGGAAATATGAAATTCGAAAGGGTTAACGAGTTTAAATACCTCGGGTCTATTCTAACTAGCAAAAATAACACTAAAACAGAAATCAACGCGCGGCTACACGCTGGCAATGGGTGCTATTATGCAGCAAACACGCTACTAAAATCGCGGTTGCTATCTAGAAACATCAAAGTAAGAATTTACAAAACGATAATAATGCCGGTCGTCATGTACGGGTGCGAAACGTGGGCACTGACGAAAGGAGACGAGAATAAGTTTAGAGTTTTTGAGAACAAAGTACTGAGAAAAATCTATGGCCCAAAGAGGGACGAAGAGACCGGTGAATGGAGAAAACTGCATAATGAAGAGCTGCATGCTCTCTACGGGTCAGCAAATATTAATAGAGTAATGAAAGCGCGTAAATTGAGATGGGCGGGACATGTAGCAAGAATGGGCAATGAAAGAACAGTGGCGCAAGTTTTAAGAGGGAAAGCGATTGGTAAGAGACCTTTAGGCAGACCGAGAACCAGATGGGAGAAAAATGTAAGGGATGACCTAAAAGAACTAGGACATGATTACTTATACTGGATGGAGGATGCACAGGATAGAGATGCGTGGCGGTTTCGGGTAGATGAGGCAATGAACTTTCGAGTTCGAACTGCTAATCTATAATAATAATAATAATATGTACTGAATAGGGTTTGTGAATATAACCAAAAAAAATTGGGTAATTTATTTTTTCAACTTTCACAATAACTTTACTTTGTTTAAAATAAAGAAAAAATTGTTTTTAATACGTGAAATATAAGGGAAACAGTTAAATTCGTGATGTGTATGTGAAACCCAGTGAAAAATAATGAAAATAATCGTTTGTCATAGCAGAGTGCAAAAGTTCAATATTCAGATGTTGTGTGATATAAATATATGCAAAAAACTGGTTTTAATTAACGAAATATAAACCTCTGAAATAATCGATCTAAAATTGGTGTGTATTTAAATATTCTTATTCATTTTGTTGTTGAAAAATCGTTTGTCACATATATTTATATCATAGCTGAATGATGAACGTACCGGAAAACAGAGAGGGTCTAGACGGGCGATTGAAGGGTATTCGCGTAAGGACCTTGTTAGAAGTTCTAGGTAGAGCCTGGCTAAAACAGCGTTACAGAACTAGTCTGGCCCTCTCTATTTTTCCCGATCAGTGCCCGATCAGAAATAGGGAAAACTAGCCAGGGCCCTTCCAAATACCGATCGCAATTTCTACATGGGTATTACACAATAGCAATTTTCTTTCGCAGATTTATTATCATGTTACCTTAAAGTAAAGTCCACAATATTTTGGTCTAGTGTGGGAATATTTTGAGGCCGTTTGTGAGAAAGAATGCTTTTTGTAGTAAATGTTTAGTAAATAAGGATTGAATAATTGCATCATTACACTTGATTTGCATTTCAAGTGCTGTTACTACATTTGGAACTAGGAATGATTTAATTTAAATCATCCAAAATGAGCTTTTACTTAGGGGGAAATGTAGTGCTGGCATTGTACTACGCCAGACTATCTGCGGTACTGTTCCGGCACTGGAATATATAATGATAACCATATTAAATATATGGCACTTTACTGGCCAGAAACTGTTACCAAGTCTGTGGTGTCAATTGTACTGGGCCAGTAATTTTTTGCGGAGGAGGCATGGATGTATTTACACACGTGGTGTGGGACTCGGACATGAATAGCATTACTCACTATACGCACCTAGCCCTGCATGTCAAACTACAACGTCCCGGAACAATTTTCGAATTACTTCATGGTTGCAGATTAAAGGCAGCTTTACGCTCTACTTTGGCGTCCTCTTGCCTTCCTTGCTCGGTAACCCTTACGCCTTTATAGGTTATTCATGGTTTCCGGAAGATGGTCCTTGTGGGGCTTGCCTGTCCTATCAGTGAAGAGGTAATACTGCAGCTTACTAGAAAAATCCCCAAAAATATGCCCCTAGACAATGGACCTTCAGTAGCTCCTCTTCATGTTAGAGTCTTAGCAGTTCGCTGTCCAGATGTCATAGACCCTGGCAATGGTAGCACCGTGTAGGTTCCGTCTTCTTCCGGACTCTACAGTACACCCACCCGCATTGTTCTTACCTTCTGCTGGTTTGATAAGGACCACTTCGGGGCGAGTCCTTATAGTTCTGTACTTTTTTCTTTCTATTCTCATTTTCTTGCCTGCGCACAGATACTACTGTGAGTCATCAATAATGGATTTAACTTCTTTCTCTTTGTATATTGTGACGGCTCATTATCGTCATTATTAAATATTATAATTTTTTCTTTGTTTTATATTTAATTCACATCATTTTCAACTCCCACTGCTGATTTAATTTTATATCCTTACTCAGCAGAAACCCTCGGTACAGGAACCCTGTATCTATCTGCAAACCGAGGATGCGTCCGGTTGCCTGTTTGACGAGTACCAGTGATATTTTAGTATCGCGTTGGATTCTATAGATATATTCACCGCTTTTGACATTTTTTATTGCAGCTGATCATATCTCATTGTTACTTTGCATTTTCTTGTGTGTGCTTGCTTCTTATCAATTAATTAAATTGTAATCCTTTTTTTTTGAAATGCAAGCTTCCATCCTTACGTGTTTGCTTGGGTCGAAAAATGGGGTTAAGCCGAACCCACACGTCGTGCGATCATTTCGTGGCTTGCTGGTCGGATTACGTACGTGCTAATAAAAGCGTCGAAACAGCAAGAGCGCGAGTCGAGCTCAATCGCGAAGAGAAACCTCCAGCGGACCACCGAGGAAGATCTCCATCAGGGTCGACTAGTATCCACTCAGCAGAGAATTGACCTCTCAGGCTTGAACTCAAGGGAGTAGGAAATAAACCAAAAACCAGAACAACTGGAATCGAACTTTATTTTAATGTTTGATAGAAAATATCCTTGAACTATTCGTGAGAAGATTTTGAAACTAGCATTAACCAGGAACCATTTCTTCATCAGATACAATTAATTAAATCAATACCGCCTGGCCCGATCCTTCGCACGTGGTAAAAATAGAATCCGTTCAGTTGCGTTTTGACAAAAAATGGATCGATGGTGATGAGAATCTTGGCGGTAATTTGTATTGTGTGGTACTGTAAAGATATACCGTTACAGTATTTGGCGGAGAAAGATGACTGACCAAAATGATGTGCATCTACAAGTTAAGTGCGTGAAATTCAATGGTGCCGAATGAAATGTGAAAAGTCATATTCGGTGGAATTGAGATTATTGAGTTTGATTTGGTATCAGACCTCTTGGTGAGATTAATTTAAAGTTATTTTAATGCAAGATTGATTTATATTGTGCATACCGTGTCTTAATTTTTATATTCCCATTCACGATAGTGTAATGGAATTGTTAAAATTTTAAATCTAGTTTTTAACGGATCTTTACATTTCGGCACTCACAGAGTCTGAAAAACATACAATTTTGTCGGGGTCTATCTGTATGTCTTTATGTTTGGTTACCTGAATATGGTAGCCACGCTAACTTTTGAAGGATATGACAAATCCAATCAGACTTTGATACACTTTTTGAAAGTCCAAAAATGAAAGTCAAGTTCGTTAACTTGTTCAATCCAACCAAAATAGCAAAATTTAGGGCTTTTTCAAAACTGAAAACAAAATTTTTTCAAGAGTTTCAGAAATTGTTGTCAAAAATCCGTATGTTTCACAAAGATACTTACAAATTCTCTATAAGGCATTTTTGTATTCGATGAAAAGTAAAAAAGTTATAAGATTTTCAAAATTTTCAATAAATAGAAAATACTATTTTTCTAATAGATTATGAAATTTTAATCGATATTTTTACTTCATATAACATATATTTAGAAATTATCCTAATTACATTTTTCGATTAGTTAAAACGCTAAAAGTCACAGCCTTTTCAAAATTATACAAAAATATTTTTAGAGTATCCATCTGATATATTTATGATTTTTAGTGAATATCAATAAGAGATTGGACAACAATATTTAAGTAGATTACTTATCTTGGGGAATTGGGATATCTTTTAAAAATACAGTGAAATTATTTTAATATCTTCCTAAAAGTGACTACAAATTTTTGTATTCTTTAACTTTTTTATTTCAAATTTAATTTTAAGAAAACCCCTTAAAGTTTCTGCAATCGGCAAATAATAAATATTCTAGAATGGAGCCCTATAATTCTTTAAAAAAGATTGAAATATTCAGTATTTGTACAGTATATTGTTAAAAAATTGATTGATACCGATAAATTTGTGTCGCTTTCGTTTAATTTTCAGAAGAAAATTGTATCATGCGTTTGTATAAAATTATGATAACTTCTATTAAGAAAAAAATATATTAAAATTGCAGTGCAAGATTTACTGTGAATTATATATACGAGGCTGTTTATTTCGTTCATGAAGGATAGGTATAAGTAAAATAAATTTCTCTCTTGTGCTTTTTGTATTAATCATTTCAAAAATTCATGTTTCATATAATAGGGAAATCTAATTTTTATTAACTTCATAAGCCGTGGCTACGTGTACCGAAATTTCGGTACGATTGGCCGGATCATTTCGGTACGAATAGCGGGACCTAGAAAAGAGACTATTTGTAGCATAATTTCGGTATAAATAGCCTATTTGTCTACATCATTTTATTTTTAATACAGAATCGTCTCTATTACCTAAAAATTGAGACGCTGGATAGTGTAAGGGCACCTAAAATTAACATGGCCGTTCCGGTTGGCCCCTGTTGTCTTTAAAATGGATTTTGAAAATTACATTTTTGAAACATGGCCATGAAATCTCCTACGAAGCCATATGTTTCAAAAGTTTAATTGACAGGTGCGTCTGTAAAGACGCTGCAGCCCATCAGCGCCTTCTGTCAATGGCCTGGATTGACTACCGGAAAACTTTCGATTCAACCTCGCATAGACTTATCATCTGTCTGTTGGAAAGCTTGAAGGTGCATCCACACATAGTGAGGTGCATAGAGAGATTGATGCCCCTTTGGAAAACGAGATTTAATATCTCATCTGGAAATTATAGTGTGACAACGAACAACGTCACCTACCAAAGGGTCGCCTTTCAGGACGCTACCATGAGCCCTTTGCTTTTTTGCATCACACTTCTACCTCTATCTCTCGTACTACGAAATTCTTCAGGATACCTCTGTGGCGACACTAACCATCGAGAGCATAAGGTCACTCATGCATTTTATATGGATGATCTGAAGATTTATGCCTCTGGTTAAAATGAAACTTCAAACTGCTATAAATATCGCCAAGAAGTATACAGTAGAGATTGGGATGGACTTTGGATTGGATAAATGTGCCAAAATTCATCTGAAGAAAGGAAAGATTGTTGGCGTTACCAAGGACCCTGAGCTTGTGGATATAAGTGTTATTAGACATCTTAGCACTGAAGAGAACTATACATGCCTGGGCGTGCCTCAAAGCCGTATTCAGGACGTAACATCAGTTAAAGAGTCTCTCCGAAGCAGATACAAGCATCTTCTTCGGCAGATTTGGTCTTCAAGTCTATCGGCGTTGTACAAGGTATCTGCGACTAACATGCTTGCCGTCCGGGTTCTACTCTACTCGTTTGGGGTGGTTCACTGGGCGAAGAACGAGCTTACGGCCCATGATATCACCACACATAAGACCGTGCATATGCATAAAAGCTTGCATATCAATTCGTTTATTCTGCGATTATACATCTCACGCTGTCAAGGTGGACGCGGACTTCTGATTCTCCAATGTCTTCATAACCGAATTGTTCTAACTACAGCTTACATAATTGCAAATGGAAAAGATCCTCTCCTAAAAATGGTCAGGAACCACGAGATGATTAGTGAAGGAGCGTTCCTTTACAAAGCGGCGGAACAAGCGGCCGAGACCCTTGGCCTGAATTTTAACATCAGAAGTGTGGAAAGAGCATTATACTCTATCTAGATGCTTCACTTCTGAAAGCAGAAGTTTAAAAATGCCACCAATAGCTACTCGACAAGAAAATGCACGAAAATTTTCACAGGAATGTAGAAAAACAGTCCTTGTCGAAGGAGCAAAATTTTCCTTTTCTGAAATCATCAGGGCTTAATTCAGGTACAGAAGGTTTCATTTTCACATACCAGGACGGTGTCATTTCCACCTTAGTAAACCGTAACCGCATTTTATGTCAAGAAGTTCCCAGCGATAGGTACAGAGCGTGTCATGCACACTCAGAATACCTAGAACACATACTATCTGAATGTCCCATCCATGCGGGAACAACGTATATCTACAGACATAATGCGGCCCTAAGAGTGCTTTATTACCATCTTTGTCGCTCCTGCGGTGTTGGCCGTGACCCTGCCCTGACGAAAGCTCCAGGGGAGATAGAGTCCATTGTCCAAAACGAGGAGTGCCAAATTTTCTGCAACTGCAATTTTCGAACAGTAGTCTCCGTTGCTCACTCGAGGCCTGACATTGTTCAACAAGACTTCGAGAAACGAACCACATTCGTGATCGAATTCTCGGCTCCGGCTGACTACAACATCACTCCCAAGGAGAAGGAAAAGGAGGTTGTGAATATTACTGCGGCCAAAAATAATATGAGTTAGAGTCTTGGGAATGAGTTTGTCGTAATTATTATTATTTTTTTTTGAGGTTTTAATTGAAGGCACCGCAGACGGTTTTCTTTAAATGTTCTATGATAGGGGTAGTTTTGGAAATCGGAATAATACGTATCGCCCAGTTTCCTCTGAAAAAAATCATATTTCGTCTACTTGAGATTCTGCGATTTCCCGTGTACAATCTGCTTGATGTGAAATGGATTCTATAACAATTATTTTATCAACTATTTTTTACAATATTGGTATTTTTTCGCTGAATCCAACGGGTTGATCATTGATTTTTTTATTGTAGAGTACCATTTTTTTAAGTGAAAATTTAACTATTTTATTGTTGGTTTTAAACCACGTTTTTATTTGAAAATTTAACTATTTGTTAACAAATTTATGAATTTACTGAAAATTTGTCTTGTGGTGAAAAATTCAAATCTTTTGTTGAAACTTCAACTATTTTGTTAAATTGATCTTAACTGTTTGAAAATTCAACTGCTTTGTAGAAAATTTGTTCTTTTGCATTGAAAGTTCACCTTTTATGGCAGAAAAGTCATATTTCTTAGTTTAAAATTTATCTCTCTTGGCTGAAGATGAACTTTTTTGTCGCACATTCAACTTTTCGGGTTAAAAATTTACCTGTCGTCTAAAAAAATCATCTTTTTAGACTTGAAAATTCAAGTATTTGGTGGACAATGCAAATTCTAATTTTTTTAGTCCATTCCCATTTTATTTTCCAGGGCAAAATATGAAACTCGCATTCGGGAGAGTTATTAAAAGTGGTGTCACGCATAGAAGCTGATGAAATATATTGTTTCAATTCTAAATTATAATAACGGTATAATAAGTATTCAGATCGTACAATGCTTTGGCGGCAGATTATAGCAACAAAATATTGTTGTGAAAATGCTCATAGGTTAGGTTCTTGTGTCGTATTTGAAAGACTTAGAATATTCATATATTGTCCACAATTATTAACATTACTGTTGTCAATTATTTTTTTGGAGTTAAGTAATTCCGTTTCAGGAGTTTTAGTGTTGTAAGACAAAAATATTGGGAACTAATTTTAAAAGCAAGTCAAGTGCGGTTCTTGTTGGTTCTGTAACCAAATACAAACAAACAAAAAAAACATTGCCAGTGCATGTTACGATTTCAATACTTACATAATTCAACACTGAAACAACACATTTCACTCAACTTTCACGCTGGACACAAGTTAAACAAAATATTGTAAGAACACCGCATCATCAATCTTTGACACCGTGTAGACGAGCCAGCTGATAGAGCTTCGTTTAGTGGCCGCCAGACTTCGCATTTTCATTCCCATCGCAAATACCGACCGAACTGGCAACTAAATTTGACATTTAGTTTGAATTTTTCTTTTTGCATCTTTTATACTCAAATGATGTACATAAACGTACTTTACTGTCGGCTCTTCCATTTCTCAAAGTTTGAAGCCGATATTTCATTTATAAAAAAAGTTCTTAGGTTCAAAAAATTACAAAAAAGCACCCCGTTTTAATTTCGTCGAAAATAATTTTTTGCGAAATTCTTTCTCGAATAAAGTACGTAAACGTTGTTTATTGTCTTCTCATACATATTCCAAAGTTGCAGCCCGATATTTTATTCACAAATAAGTTCTTAGGTCCAGAAAAAATTTGGAAAATTGAGAAAGTGAGGACGGCAAGGTAGGTATTTATGTGAGTCACATGGCCCTTAAAGAAATATCTTCAAAAGCAAAAAAAAGTAATTGTTCACTGTTTAATTATTTAATTGATTATTAAATTATATTTTATATGTACAATATTTTACATACATAGTAATTACATCATTTAAATCTTAAAGCAAACGCACGTCTGAAATTATCCGCAAGTACGAAGACACGAAACCTAACAGCACACGACCGATAAATTCATCTACCTAAGTCGTAACACCTAACCATCTGAGGTAACGGAGCGCGCTGAGAACTTTTGTGTGAGAAATAAGTGCACTTATCCGATTTCCTACATTGAAGATTATTTTTTATAGACTTAAGGAATTATATGCATAATTACTTTTTTTTTTAGATTTCAAGTTATACATTTTTTCAAACTTAATGGAACAGTTAAACATATATTTTTAATAAATAAAAAATTAATGTAAAAATAAAATAGTTAAAACAACTTTTAAGCTCACATTCTTTGCTTAAAAAGTACTGTATTTTCTAACGAGCAAATAGCGTAATAAAATTCGACATATAATTAAAAGAATGGCAATTGCTGCAGTCTCACAATTAGGTTTATTCATATATTATAAAAATATCGTGGTTACGTGTACTGAAATTTCGGTACGAATAGTCGCATTTTGCGGTACAAATAGGGGCTATTTGTACCGATATTTCGGTACAAATAATCGCATTTTTGTGGTACGTGTAAATACTTCCTTATAAAAACGTAGTTCACTACGTAGAGAATAAGATTTAAACAAAATATTTGAAAACACGTTTTAGTGTACATTATACTTTTCACACAGAGTTCTGTCAAACAAAAGTTTCGCTCGATTCAATTCAGCTAAGAAAACAATTTTGACATTTTGAGCTTTTTAAATTATAGAAGGTTTTCTTTTTGTAACTAATGGGAACGAGTCTCTCCACTGTCTTCATCACTGATTTTTTTATCACGCATAGGCATGTAATGGGATACGTTTTATTTTCATACGTAGTAAAATTTGTATTAAATGTTTACTTCCGAGCCAAAGTGTTGTTGAATTGAGACCAAAAAAATTTTTTTTGAAATGTATCCAGGTTCGAGGAAATAGATGTGGAACTTGACAACCAGACTTGATTGCGGATTGCGACAAAAAATTCAATTTTTTGTATAAAAATAAAATAAAAACAAGCTTCCGAGATAGTAAGTTTCTGAATACGGGTAAATAAATTTTGATGTAAATAAGTTACCCAACTCCGAGAAAATCGACTGAGAATGCTGTGATTAAAATTTTACGAGTTTTCAAGATTGGCTTTGGGTAGCAAGAAAATTGTCATCACGATTACTAGGACGTTTACCTTACTGTTTTTCTTACTGAAAGTAATAAAAATAAAACTTTTGCTCAATTAAAAAATTTTTTTTTAAAACTGTAAAAATGTGTTTTTTTTCATTGAGTCATATGCACACACTTTGGAAAAAGTTAAATATATCAAACCTGAGGTCCTTTGAATTACCAAATTAAAAAAGAAAACAGAAGATAATAAGCGATTTCAACATTTTTTTAAATTTTTTTCGGATATCAACCCACAAATTTGGATTCCCTCACCCAGGCGGAAAAGTCGGATTTATGCCGGATCTTACGAACGGCATAGTACCGCGCCAGTTGTAAATGAGGAGCAATGTCAGTACTGATCAACTGTACCGTGCCGAATGTTGGCGCGGTACCGGTTCAGTACTGCCCCAGTACTGAATCCAAGTGCTGGCTGGAAGCCGACTTAGGTTTTTTGCCGAGTGTTGGCGCAGTACTGGTTTAAAACTGGCCCAGTACTGAGTCCAAGTGCTGGCTGGAAGCCGAATTAAGGAGTTTTGCCAAGCGTTGGCGCAATGCAGGTTCAGTACTGCCCCGCAGTACTAAGCCCAAATGCCGGTACAGGCATAATACCATTTCCAGTACCGTCCCAGTACCGACAGATAACTCCCAGCCGAGTGAAATTTTGTACTAATGCCAGTACCGCGCCAGTACTGACATCCGACCGGCGGTACTGGCACGGTACCAAGCCAGTTGTAAATTTCCACTTGGGCAGCTCAAACGATTTCATTATTTGCACCATTTTCACTCCGCCTTAATTTATATGCCTTCATATAATTATTAAAAATTGATTCATTATTTCTCAAACTGCTGTTCCTTTTGTAGGTGATTGATACCATTATTTACTTATCCCACAATAAGCTACTTAACTTTTCTTTTACGTTATTTAGATATTATTTTATTTCCTTAGCACACTTTCATTCTTTAGTACTTACTAGTTACCATTTGCACAATAATTCTAGAAAAAAATATGTTTCGAATTTCTTTAAACTTTACTTATTAAATAATAAGCCTACATAAATGCAGTCTTTAACTGTACTAAATTGTATACATTATAAGTCTCTCACTTTTTGGAAACACAGAAATATATTTTTTACAAGCTGAAAAAATAAGTATTTAAGTATTTATTTCTTTATTATATTACTGAATTAAATAAATTAATGATCAAACATTGAAATATATTTTAATCAGTCGTTCCGCTTTGAAAAGTATTCAAACCGCCTTACGAAGTTGAAAAATGTAAACCAATGCGAATCCTCGCATTCAAAAGATTTCAACTTGCCATTGAGATGAATGCGAAATCTCGTATTAAAAAGTTTTCACTTTACTCCAAACTTTTCTCTCATTCAATCGCATTTAGCATTCAAATGAAAGAAAAATCTCTTCTTAATGAGGATTGACTTGTCTTCGGTTTGCTTCGGATTGAATAACACCGTAATGAACGCGAAATCCTGCATTGAACAGGGTTCATTTAAGTGAAATTTTTGTTTCGCATTCAGTCAGATTCATAATTCAGGCGCTAAAAGCGACGTATCGCATTTGAAAGTTTTGGACTATCCTCCAATCCGAGGTTGTTGAAAAGCAAATTTCACGAGAACATCTCGTGAACGCGAAACAATACTTTTCAATCCGACGTATTTTGTAGGGCTGCTACCGTACCTTCTTCCATGCTTACTTTCAACATACAATCTTACATTGACAAAACCTTCTAACACGCTCCTCCCATTAACTCACCCCAAATTTCACTGGGATTTCACTAAAATTAGCACCACATAATCACCGCTACCTAAAACTTTCATGTTGCAAACGGAAGCCTCCAAAAAGTTTTGGGAATCTCCAATTGTCAGAATTTGTCGTAATTTCTAACATTAAAAAACTGCCGGACATTTTCGGCAATTTTTGGTGATTTTAACATAAATTTCGAAAAATTTCGGGAAAATTTGTTTTTATGGTTTCTCAAATCGAAAATTTCCTAAATTAGTTACAAAAATATCGTCTGTAACAGGTGCTGAAGGAAGACAGTTGTAACTCTTGTGAAGATTACAGTACTTGCCATCGGCTCATCTTCGGATCGTTTCCGGCTCATTTAAATCTCGCCTTCGGCTCGCCTGCAACTACCCTTCGATTCACCTCTGGCTCGTACAGCAAACTTCACACTCGTGTGGAACTGCCTACTTTCCGCACTTGTAGCATAATATACTATTAAAATTGAAAAATGAAAGATAGATTAATAAAAATGTTAGAGGAATTATTTGGAGAATTAAAAAAAAAAACATGAAATGTGAATCTGTTTGTGATGGAGTGAAAATAGTGTTGCATAATTAATTTGGGTGAACCCAGGATCAGGTACCGAGGTGGCGTTGCGGTTGTCGCCCGTCGTAGCTGATCGTATCGTGCCGCGGGTTATTTTAAATCAGAAAGTTAATTAGACGCGTTTCACTGTCTTTTATGTCGCACGTCCGTCCGCACGATCTTTTAAGCGGGCCCTGGGGCGCCGTAAGCTGTGCCGACACCGATCGCCATTATAATGTGAACTAATTAAACTCCAATCCATGCTGACACTCTGAGGAATGCGTGGAGGCGCAACGAGAGTGTGTGTGTGAACACATCCAGATTCCAGAGACAAATCTCGTTCACTAGCACTGGGTAGGTTTCAGAAATGACTTGCAGTCTTTATTTTCTATAGAAATAATTGGAAAAGCAGATATTGGGTGTACATTTTGATTGCCAATTTGTTCATATGATGTTTGGGAAATGTCGTGAATGCAACATCCGGATTCCGGATCGAGTGCCAAAAAATATGTCGCCTCTGGCATGGCATCTCTTGTTAGAAGGTGTTGTTCCATTCGAACGTGTTACGTTTGTGGCAAAAAGAGGGACAGAGTGATTTCCTCATTTTCTTTTATCAGACGAGGACTTGTCTATCGTCAACAGGATCTAATAAAACATTTCTTATTTTATTTATACAGCAATTCATTATATTATATGCCAGTCATATATGAGAAAGAAAGCTTTCCATCCTGCAGACAAAACCCCATTAGGCAAGATTTAGAACACAGCCAATTAAATAATGTAATTATAACTTTACCTGTTAAATAAAAGATTGATCTCTCAAGCATAAATGACATACAGTTTAGACTCTCACGACGTTAACAAAGGTTTTTCAAACCTACTCTGTCGGGCATTCTAGCACTTGTAGCTTCGTTCGTTTTATGACAGCCACTTTATTTGCTGAGGTATCGGATAGCCACTTTAAAGGAGCAAAGATCCATGTGATTGCCCTGTCCCTGGTAATCACTCGGCATTATCTTTTGTCGCTATTGTGAATGGAACTCTACACAAGAATAGAGCAAGCCAACCACACGTGAAAAATAAAGGATGATGTCTATTTTAGCCTTATGTCCAAACATACCAAGTTCCAACCCGTATAAGGCCCGAAACCATACGTCCCGAAAAACAAGGCCTCGAAAATAACGAAACCCTAAAATTGTCAGTTTTCCAACTTGTCGGTTCAGCGGACTCTTAAAAAAAAAGGTAAATTTTGAGCTCAAAAGATTTTTTGGAAAAACTGTGCCAAAGATTAGGACCTGTAAACAGCATAATGTGCCACTACCTACTATTTATTTATTTCAGTCGTGACAAGGCGCAAGAAATACGTTTCAACGTTTTTTTACGACTTTTCTACTAAAACATGTCCAAAGATAATGTCGGCAAAATATACAAGATCCAAAGATAGAAATAGAAAACTCTTCGAGCTGGTAACTCGGTAGGGGACTTGGATAATTGGGTATCCTTTCGAACCTAAACTGTCAACACCGCTTTAGACGCATTGCGCTGCTCTCAGAATATTAATTCGACATGATTGGAGGGCTAGTATTCGCCTTACCAATGCGCCCAAGCCCTTTGGTCAACTATGATCCATATTATCTTGAAGCTGTAGTTCTGCAAAGTATATTTTTAGTGGTCGATAATCAGCAGTAGACTGAACAAAGGCAAACATGTTCTCGAAATAACTAGGAGAGGGAGCAGATTTTAAGCAAATAAGGGTTTGTAATGCACTGCAGTTGTGAGATTAAGTGATGATGTGAATAGTGTCCATAAAGGGTTTCGATTCATTATTATGACAATATAAGGATTAGCATTCTCACCTCTGCCACCGGCACTTTTAAGTCTGAAACAAAAAAAGGAACAAGTCTGTTAGTTTTGAAGTAACATTTTCTATTATATATAATTATGAAGTTTAAAACAAAGTGTATCATATCTAAATTTAACGTGTGACTATTACAAATTTTAATTTGTTAGAGCAGCGTGAACACTGATTAAACAAATAACTCTATATGCCTTCGTGGTTGGAACTATTATGTTCCCCTTTGAAATGTAGATTAGTCATTTAGATACGCGAAACGTAACAAGCATCTTCTATTAAAAATATCTTTGGGCTCCACAAGATGAAAGGTACATCTTTCGCCCATCGAAGTGATTTGATTCTGACTTGGCTCAGTTAAGAAATGTATCTTTTTGTCCGACCCCCCTTGAAAACGCGCCATTGCATGCACGCAAAGCAGGCGTAAAGTGGCTGTTTGCAGCCCAGTGACGTTTGCTCATGCGCACCCCTTCGCCGGGCCAACAAAAACGTTACGCCCGCTACACATGAAAGTTTACGCCCGCTACATAAAACTTTATGCCCGCTACACATACACTGTCCCCCGCAAGTGAGAATATGGAGGAATTGATCTTTATCTTTAAAAAAATTCTATTGATAGACCCGACAGTCTCCTTTCTGCAAAGTACGCTATTTCTTCCTTTCACCTATAAGCTAAAATTGTCAAGTATAGCAAACATCCTCTATCTGCTTCACATGCTTGTTTTCAAGGAGGGGGACAAAAAGTATGGTGTGCATCAAGGGCGTAAAGCTATTTTGCCTTCTTTACACCCTCGATACACAATATACTATTATGTCCCTTTTCTTTTTCCATGAACTGCGTGGTAATTGGTTGCTTACAGATTGAGATTCGAAGTGACCTCGGTAAGAGAACGGTGGAAATTTAAGAGGATTGGTCGGATATCGTCTTAAACGATTCGTGTTTGCTCGCGACACAGATCCGCTTAAAATATCGCGCGGTTGGTTTCAATTTCAGAATTTTCGGGGGGCCGATGACTGCTCGATACGAAAGAGGTTTTGTCAGTTCCGATTTATCCTCTCGGCGTACCAACGATCTTTTTTCGCGACTTCACAGACAGAATATGATGGAGCGATCGTGAATAATATGACTCAAGAAAGCTAACGTGAACGTTCTTGTGATGTATATAGTACCCTCCTACACGTCCTGCCAATGTCTAAGCGTTAGGTACCAAAGGACACTGCATGCCTGACGTCGGGCCAAATGCCTGAATGATTATATCGAAAATGTTGTTATCTTTTATCCACATATATGCCACGCCATTCCTTACGGATTTGCAATGATAAGTTGATTTGACTCTCTGATTGATAGCGTGTCAGGGCTTCATCTGACCACAATAGGTTTTACATCTTGGTTCTCACTTTCACACGATGGCCAAAGATCTAGGGTTCATTTAGGCGTGAAATCAACATTCTTCGAACGCGGAAATAAGGACAAATTGATATTTGCCAATTAAGTAGAATGGGCTCTTTAAATGTGCTCTCTTATAATCTGGATTGATTCTAGTAGTAAAATTTGGCAGTAAAGTAAATTTGAAATAGTGTTGTTTATATTATATATATGAGGCGCAGGAATATTATTCCAATTCTACGGTAATACGCTATAATAAAAATGAGGGCACACAATAATTGGTGAAAATTAAATTTAGGGAGAATGGTGCCGCAAAACGGGCCTATCCGGAAAGTGTGACGTATGCCAGAACACCTAGAATTTTCCATTTTATGACTTGTGCCATTAAGCGGCTTAATTTAAGCCCCGTTTTACGGTAATTCGGAAAAGCAGAAAATAGGGTAAATTTTTATTCGATCAAATTAATTTTGATGAAATATAGATCGGGGAAATGCATGTAGTAATCTATACAATATAATAAGAATTCCGGTTCTATCGCTCTATTTAAACAAGAATTACCAGATCAGTCTTATTGTTTTACCTACACAAGTTTTCCTAGTCGGCAGAATTTTGGGAAATAATATCAGACATAAAGGGGCATTGAAAATTGATAATAAAAAACTTTTTATATTAAAATATTGTAATTAGTTGACTTATATGAAAAATCTTGTTGCCTCTGAAGGATTGAGAGAGGATTCCGAACTCTTATTTATGCGGTCAGTAATCGTTTCTGTTTGCACGTTTACTCAACTTGATGAATGTACACTGTTAGAAATGTTCGGAAAATTCCGACACATTTACGAAATTAAATTTAAATTTACGAAATTACGTTGCTGAAAATGAAATTCAGTAACTTTTATAGTAAATTTACTAAATTTTCAATAAACTTCAGAAACGGTGTCTGAAAATTACAAATAGTTTTTCAAAATTCCTACACGGTAACAGAAATATAAGTTATCGTAACCGAGGGAAGTGCGCAGTTGCATGCGCACTCGTTGCTTCTCGATCGCGTTCTGAGGAGACAAAGCACGGTGGTTCAGTGGTGATCGGCGGCAATAAAGTGCAAAATGAATTAAAATAATTCAATAGTGAAAAGGATTTGATCCAGGTTTCAAATGGATGGTGAGTCTGCTATTTATGTCAAATGACACCTTCCTGGCTAGATAGGTTAAGTGTGTAATTTTTAATCGTACTCTCATTGCTCTCATTTATTGATTTACAACGTAGATCAAGGAACGGATATTGTTTGGTTCATTAATTTTAATATAAATTTGCAGTGTCTATTTGTCTTGAAAATATAAATTATAGTAAGTCTATGTACGAGCGAAGTTTGTATGTAAATAACTAATACGTACTATTATAACATAAATATACATGAGAAGTCGTTTGTATTAACTTTACTCATATTTTCTTACTATTTATATTCTCAGGACAAATATAGAATACATATTTTCTATTAAAATTAATGAACCAAAAAATTTTGTAACCCCTTGAAATTTTCAGTTACAGTAACTGAAAATTCCTAAACTGTAACTGAAATTTCTGAAACATGTGACTGAAGCGTTATGCAGTTACCGTTGCTGAAATTTCTGTTACAGTTTAGGAAAATTTAGAAACTGTTTCTGCATAAAGCTTTAGTGACGCGTCTCTGAAAATTCCTACAGAAATTTCTAACAGTGTAGATATCAAACTTTATTTTTTTCCATTTGTATTTTGCATTTGTTCACAAAAATTATTCCTATAATCAAATTGAAATTCTCATAGGAGTTGTTTAGACGTCAGATAAATTGACGATGAAGGTTTGAAATAAAAGAAAGGTTCCATGACGTATACGTTGCATATTTACGCAAGCACAGAAAAAAAAGGTAAAAAGCGTTGCAGGTAAAATTTCTGGAGGTAATCTCACCATGCAAAAAAAATGAAGATCGGTAAGGGTAAAACGAAAATTTAGTGATCTTTTATGTTATCCTTGCAGATTTTCAATTTTTTGCATGGTGAGATTACCTCCAGAAATTTTACCTGCAACGCTTTTACCTTTTGTTTTTTCTGTGTGAATGCCTAAAGTGACGATTAAAGAAGATTAGGGTGGCCCGAGAAACTAAAGTTTCTAATTTTTTCTCTGAACCCGTCTTATGGTACCCCAAAAACTACCCCATGAAAGTGTACTAAGGATATTGCGGGTAATTGCCCTTAATCATTACTTTTTTCATCAATCCTTATGAATGAATAAATGAAAAGATTTTTAGTATTTATTAATTAATTTTTAATAGTTTAAACTATGTATTCACTTGAAAAATGTTATTTCCATAGAATACCGCGACTTAAGGGTATATTATGAATGCTATGATCTAATTAATGAACTTGGAGAGTGCATATTTTTATTTCAATTATTTGTTTATTGGTTAAACAATATATTTTTGTTTGAATCAAACTTTTTAACGGAAAAGCCTAGAAAATCGTACTTGATTGCTAGTTTTCTTGACTGTTCCAAAGTTTAGCCGAAATTTTACTTTTTCCAAGTTACTTTTTATTGTTTAAGCAATTTTTATTTGTTTCAACAATTTATTATCTTATAATTTGTTTTTTGAATTAGACCAATTTATAAGAATAAATGTATAAAGGTGGCCATCAATCACTACCACCTTGATTATCTTATAATATCGCGAAGTAATGATAATTTCTTAATGCTTTTTGCGTAATTTATGAATGCAAAGAGTGGATTTGTTCATTATAGTTGTCTACTTATTGTTTAAACAATTTGTAATTGTTTAAATTAAATTTTTGACAGTTCCACTTTCTGTTCCACTGTTCATCACGAAAACCGATACTTCCTGAGAGTGAAAAATATCCCAGACGTAATCCGAAGTGAAGGAGCTATCAATAATAATAAGTAATAATAGTAAATAAATAATACTAAATAATAATATAATAATGATATACTAATATATAATAATAAATAATAATAACTTTTGTAAATATTTGTGTACTCGTATATTTAGATTCTTTATATAGGATATTTTATTCTGCGTAGAGAAGGTGGTTTTATTTTTATTTTTGTAATGGACCGCCCATTATAAATCGAGTCTCTTTGTATGAGATTTGACAGTCAACTAACTCCATTGTTCGAAAATCAAAAGTCGATCCGATTCACGATTTCTTTTCTTGAAAGTCTCAATCGCTGCCACAGAATACTGTGAAATTCAGCTTCATTCCAAGTTTCGTCTTCTGTTCTTTCATCTATCCGTCTAAATTCTCAATGGCCAAGGACATTTTAGCGTATTTGATGTGTTCCGTAATCATTGAATGACGCTGGGTGAAGCCTAATTCACTATACATAACCATAACCACCATTGTAAGCATATTTTCGCATTACGAATATACAACAATAAGCATCTACTTAGCCCCACCCTCTCAAAATGCATACGTAATACTTGAATAACCCCTGATCTGCTATAATTAAATTATGGCATTCCAGTATCTTCTTAATTATCCATGATGCGTACATAACTGTCACGATGCGTTGAACAAAGTCGTAAACTCAAGAAGCGAATATCCCATTACGCGCGGACGATCGTACTTCAAGCTGTGAGCTAAGCCCGCAAATGACCGACTGGGAAGAAAGGGGCAAGTCTTTATTTTGCTTTGAATAGTTTTTATTTTTTTGTAAATGAAAACGGATATGTACATGGCGAGAAGATTGCAGGAGGTTCATAATCTTGTGAAGTTACAGTATTATTTGAGCCATATTATATTTGAGTGAAAACACATAATCTCAAATTATTAAAAGAGAAATATTCAAAGGGAAAAAACTTGTGCAATCCTTGAATACTGAATACTGTACAAGGTATAAGTCATCATTCATTAAAACCTTACCTTTAAAAATATTTGGTAAGATGGAATAAAAAAAAATTTCAATCTAAAATAAAATGTCTAATCTCACGAAAACTCATATTTTCTCCTGTAAAAGATAGTATCAATATTTCCTCATAAAAAAAGTATTGTAGAGTATTGGATCTAGTACTTTTTTCGCGGACAAGTATTGGATTTCCAATACTTTTTTTGCTTCAGGATATTTAGAATTATTTTTTACTTTTTTGTGTCAAATAATAACCCATGGAAAAAGATTCACTTTTGCAAAAGTTACCTATACGGAACGAATGTATATGATAACCAGCGATATTTATCCGTGATCTAGCTACACATATTGTTGGAAATGAACTAACGATACTTAAAAAATGTTTAAAACAGAGCTTCGCATCAGAATTTATTGTGAATATTATTATTAGTGAATCGCATATATAAATCGTTTCAACAAATATATTATATATAGTCCAGGCATCTGGTAGTTTGGTTCCCGAAAAAATCCCACATCCAATGTTTTTAATGAGAAAGTTTCGTTCAGGTGTCCCTTTTAACACATCAAAAATGCTACAACAGATCAATTGCCAAACTGTTTTTTTTTTAAGCAGTTTCAACAGTTACTTTTGCGTGTACGGATAACTCCCATTACATTTTAGAGCAAAATGTCTAACGGGAAAAAGAAAGAGGACAAAATTATAAAAAATTTGTTTAAAGAATGTTTGGCTGCTTTTTACCGTCATCTGAAATTGTGGGGAGTTTGACTTAGTTATTGTCTCTTTAGTTTATTCATTCTCGGAAAAGGGGCTGCACCTGAAATAAAACTGTAAACTCTGCGCGTAGCTCGAAGGTCAGCGCCGAGCAGGTAGAATGGAACCTTTTCCCACGACTTTATATGTAATTGGATCAGGAATTTGTTTTCACTTTTATAATTATTATTTTTCCTCAAAGTTCAGTTCAGTTCAAGTTGACCCTTTGTGGTAGGAGGTTCCGTTTTGCCAGTGTGAATGAGTCTCATGTTTGGATTATGTGTGTTTGCCATTGTGGGTGTTAATATATCATAAGAACGAGTCTCATGTTTGGATTATGTGCATCTGCCATTTGAGTGGATTACTGTATGGCGGACTGGTTGTCATCCCACAATTGTCAACGAGTCTCAGGTTGGATTATTTGTGTTTACCACTGTAATATTTGAATTTCGGCTTTTTCCTCCACTCATGGAGTGGAGGTTTTTTATGCCATACAATAAACTCTTTCCTTTGCAACTAGAAATTGGGTTGTGGTTATTTGAACCCCAATACGCTCCACCAGCAATTAAGTACCTGATCATTACTCAAACAAAGAATAATCCGCTATCTTCCATAGGTTTCGAGTTATGATATATTGAAAAATACCGACTTTTCTTAGAATTTCAGCGAAAAATCACTAAGTTTCTAAAAACACTGTGTACCTTCCCACCTAATTACTGCACGGAAAAGTGTTCTGCAGGTGAGTGAAAGTAGACTCAATTTCCTGTGATTACAAAAAAGAACTGTATCCTACCTATAATAGGTCATATGTTATGACCCCTCAAAGTTGGCCATTTTTACCTGTTTTTACGGGCAAAAAAGTGTAGTTCAGTTTTTTCAAAATAAATCGAGTCAGGTTTAGTTCGCATTGATAATGCCAAAGGATGAAATAGAGTCTATAAAATTTCGCGTACATCTAAAAAAAAGAAGTCTTTTAGACCTATAATTTTGGGAATCGCAAGGTTTCAAAAAAAAATTTTTGTTGCATTTTTGACTAAAAACGAAAAAGTTGTGTTTTTGGAAAATACCTCGTTTCCTGTGGATCCAACGACAATAGGTCACGAGATATGACCTTGGAAAGTGCACTCTTCATGCCTAGAGGCACGTGAGCGTACTGTAAAGTAGAACTACGCTTATATTTCGACATTTTTATCCCATATAAGTATATAATATATAATTCATTAATAATGCATAATACGTCTTATGTCATTAATAATTAA
>CAKNWT010061038.1:0-15085 GCA_932066315.1 Andricus coriarius | reverse complement strand
GCATTAGGTTCGATAATTTGGATATTCTTTTTTGAATGGAATCGATACGGGTGTGATGCGAAATTCAAAAGTTGTACTTTATTCTCAAATATTTTAAGATTCTTGTTTTAATCTTTGGACTTTCTACTTTTAATTGTCCCCTTCTTTAATCAGCAAACATTTTCTTTTAGAAATTTGCATTTATTTTATTTGGGAGTGTGTCAACAATTATACATTTTCCGTCATTACGGTTAAGTGTAATACGTTTAAAAAACAATCACTAAAATTAATATTTTAGAAGAGTTTACTTCTGTTTCCTCAAATATATGTTTGCATTACATTTTTGATCATTTATAAGAATATCGATGAAAAAATTGGAATCTTACAGAAGGTTCAGGTGATATTTAAAAAATTACCTATTTCAAATTACTTTATTCCTAAATGGATTTAACAATTATTTGGTGTGTCAATTTATTTATAAAAATCTTATTTAACAATTATTAATATGTACTTACATTTTTATTGCAAAAATAAATAACTATAACCTCGAATTGTTCACAGATTTTCGCATTCCACAATGAAAAAAGAAAAACAGAAAATAGTTATCACATTTATCCTGAGTCTGATTTGTAATAACCCTATCATAATTGATCATTAAAAATGATAAAAATCTAATATTTTTAGAAAAACAACGGATATTCAAGGAACATATAATATCTTCTTTCATTCCTTAAAAACAATGCCACAAAAAGTGCTTTCTGCAGGAATAATTCAAATCCAAATGCCAGATGACACAATTAGGAATTTGAGTTTTCTAAAAGCATCTCAATTTAAGCAATGACTAATGACAGCCAAATTTTTTCTACAAATAATTAGAAATATAATCTTGATATTATAACCAAAAAATGCACTACCTCTTCAAAATCGACCCTACTTCAAGTTTTGAATTTGAAAAATTAAATAAACGGAGAAAATGTTCAAAAATCGGGAAATCCCAGGGAATTTTTTTCTATGTCTTAATATCCAACTTGATTAATAATTATTAATAAAAAATACTCATTCTATTACAGATTTCCGTTGGACATCTAGCGACGAATTATATTCCTTATCCTCTCAAATTAGAAAGCTACGTAAACGTTATGAACGGTCTTCGCAGATTGGAAAATAACAAATGGTGCATAGGAATTGGATTTAGCAACAATAAGTATGTACTTAATATTTACAACTATTAATAATTGTATACTTTCAAGTTTTTAAAATGTAAACTCATCATTTCTAAATTTGTATCCAATAAGATTTTGATTTCTTGCAGCCATTCCGATTTATGTTCAGTCCTCGCAGGAAGAATGAATTCACGATGTAAAGCCTGTGCCACAATAAGAAAGAATGAGCAAAGGAATGAGACCGAAGAAATCCAGCGACGCCAACGACAGAAACCTTCCAAAAACCTAAAAAATCTCGTCACAAACTTGAAACGAATAAACGAGCGTCTAGAGGGAAAGGTTCGTTTCCAACTTCAATTTGAACTATCCTCAAAACCAAACTATTTTTAAGAATATTTATTTATTTTAAATACTAATTGTTTTTTAGGTTTGCAAAATGAAACTCATGGTGGCTCATTTAAAGAATAAGCAATGCGTTGATTGCCTTCATGACAAATTCATAAAAAAGTCTCTGACTCAAACAGATTCTGCATCAAATACGGCCTCGAAAAGTGATTAGGATCCTGTTACTTATTGTATACATGAATTAGGTTAAGCTTGTTTTTATTTTATTATTAAAATAGGTTTATATAAAAGAAGTGATCGTTTTATTAATTGTTTGCAAATGATTTCCCATATTAAGATTGTAACAATTTATTTATAATTTTAAATAGAAAGGGTTAAAAGTTGTATTTTCAAAATTAAAATCTTTTAAAAGTTGTACAAATTTCAATTAAAATTTCTGAATATATAAATAGCTGTGAATTCAAAACGTTAAAAATTGAATAATATTTCATATTGAAAGTTGATGAATTGGACAATTTTAAATGAATAGCTTTTGAAATTAAATAACTTTGAATGGTATTCTTCACTGTTCAAAAATTTTATTTTAAGTTTAAAGGAGTCATAGTTGAATATTAAAAAATAAATAAAAATCTTTTGATACTTAAACGATTATAAATTCAGAACTACATAGATTGAAACTTTAAAGAATGGATTGAAGTTAACATTTTTAATTGAAACTTAAAAAACGGTTTATCCTAAAATTTAAATCGTTCGAAGTTGTACAGTTTCCATTTGAAAGACTTAATACTGAAAAAATTTTTAATTAAGAACGTTCAAAATTGAAAAATTTTATATTGAAAGTTCATGAAGTCAATCATGTTTATCATGGTACAAAGTTATGAATAAAGTATTGTTGGATTACATAGTAATTTAAAGGGTCGATAATAATTGAAATCGTTTAATATTGAATACTTTTAGATTCAAAATTTTTAAATTAGATAATTTAAAAATAATAGCGCTTGAAATTCAACAAATCAAGTTTCATTTTTCAAGATTGTGCAATTTTATTTCGAAGTAGAAGACTTTATAGTTAGAAAAAGGAAGTGTCTACACGTACCGATAAAATCTGGCTATGTGTACCGAATTTTCGGTACAAATTTCCCTTTCCAGCTCTGTCTGTACGGAAAAATCCGACTATTTGTACCGAAATATCGGTAACCGAAAAATTTTTAATACATTTTCAAAACGAATAATTTTAACTGTTTGAAATTGTAATTTTTTTAAATGAAAAATTTCGAACTGTAATTTTAAAAAGTTTCTCGCTTAGAATTTTAATAGTTTAAAATTGTATATTTTCCAATTAAAATCATTAATAGTTAAATCATTTTAACTAACTGTTTACCGTTGCGGAATTTTACGTAAGTCTAACGCCTTCTCCAGTGAGCCCAGTGTTAACGTAATGGAAATGCTATACTTGTTTACTGAAAATTCTGTAATACTAGTCAATGCCTCATTTAAAATCAAATATTCTTAAGTTTCAAAACATTTTAAAATAGACAATTTCAAAGTAATTGCGTTTGAAATGCAACAGTTTTGATTAAAATCCTTTTTATTTCAGAGTGGAAGCCATAACAGTTAACAATTTTTTCTAATTTTTAAAGCTTCAAAATAGAATTTTTGAGAATTTCGAACTATACAATTTTGAATGGCGTATTTCTAAATACTTTCTAATGTTTGAACCTGTAATTAAATTGATTTTAGAAATACCATGCTCAAATTTGAAATTGTTAATAACCGGCGAAAATTGTTTTAAAATCTTTAGTGTCCACCGTTTTTTAATTTTTCTTCCTTAAAAAATGTTATTTTCGCGCGTGACGTCTGTGATATTGTAATCATTGTAATGATCGAATGTTTCCATGACAACGCTTGGTCTGTTTCGAGGGACTTGAATTGACACGTAGGAAAATGCCTGTTACACGTGCAGTCACTTGCAGTGAATCGGTGCGATCAATTAACATTAATTCACACCGAATTACTAAAACTGAAATCTCTCACTTTGGCTTGATCCCAAGAAAAAATCACAAATCGATACTAAAAGGTGTCGAACAATTTAGAAACGTTCCTTTTTCTGTAGTTTTCTTAAATTCTTTCGGCAGGAATTATTCTCACTTGAAGAATAACATTAAAGTGAAAAATGTGCGGAAGTGTTATTAAAATATTAATCATATATTAAAATAAAAAACTTTGAAAAGGTTTTTAAGAATGATGTAGAAATGGGTAACTGTGTGCGAATGACGATCGAGGAATTAAGTCGCAGAAGATGTTCCGAAAAGTTTGTTTACTTTTTCTCAATTATTGAAATTGCATTCCTATTTTTTCTTCAGAATACTTATTTTTTATTTGTATTTTAGGACAATTGTTTTACTAATGACGGGACTTGATAATTCTGGAAAAACTATGGTTTTAAATAGAATCAGTGGTGGTAAGTATTTTTTAAATAATTTATTTAATTCCTTTAAATTTTTGTTATATGTTTGATATTTATGAAACTTTATTTTCTCTGTATTTTAGATCCAAGCCATATTGTTTTACCAACAATGGGATTCCGAATAGTGTCTTTGAAATACAAATCTTGTAAAATAAAAGTATACGATCTTGGAGGTGGTCCACAAATCCGGTCGATTTGGAAAAAATACTACAGCGATGTAAGAAAAAGAATTAATGTAAATCAATTAAAATTTTTAAATACTCGAAAAAATAATCAAATGTGTTTAAATTTGAAACAAAATATTTTTCAGGTTCATGGGGTAATTTACGTCGTGGATGCGAGTGACTTATCACGAGTTTCAGAAAATAGAGAGGTGTTCAGTGAACTTATTACCCACGAACACGTTTCTGGAAAACCATTATTACTGTAAGAAAAAATAATAGTATAGTATTTGTTAATTATTAAAATTGTAGGAATCTAATGGAAAAGCTATCAAAATTTAAGAATTTTTATTCAGATGTCTTCAAGCACAAAGATAATTAAAATGGACCATTTTCATAGTTTATTTAAAATTAAAACATTCAAAATTGAACACTTTAACATTTCGGGCAATAATTATTGGACAAATTGAAATCTTTCTACTTATTAAAAAAATTTTAATCTCCAAAAGGAAGACAAACAACATTGAACAGATTCAAAACAAGAAAATGAAAATTACCTAACTATTCAGACTTTCAATTTAAAACCTTCCAGTTTTGAATATTTAATGTTGAAATTATTCGTTTTTAAATATTAGTTCAATATTGTTCAACTGTATTAAATTGTCCAATTTTTAAAGTTTCAATATTAACTATTCGACTTTGAACGTTTTCAACTTGAGATTATGTATAACCATAATGCCATTTCCCGGGTTTGCCGGTGCACACGGTATTAAGAAAACTCTTTGGTCACAAAGTGCTCAAATTATGTTTTTTTCTCCAGGTTAGCAAATAAACAAGATTTAAGAGGCGCGATGGACGAACTGGATATAGTAGATAATTTAAATGTAGAAGAATTGGCTAATTCAATGCGATGTCCAACGAGAGTAGAAATTTGTTCCAGCATTTACACGGACGTGAAAGCGAAAGAAGAAAACCCTGGAATCTCGGAAGGGTATAGGCAAGTATTAAAATTAAATCCCGCTCTCTTCATTATTCGACCATCCATTTCTACCTCTCTCATCAACAAAAAATTATCTAACTTCCATGGTCTCAACTTTCTCACAGGTGGTTACTGGAAACAATATTGAAAGATTATATCAATCTAAATATTCGAATACAGAAATCCGAAATTCCAAGGTATCGGAAATTGTCTGCAAGGTCTTCCGTCTTATCCAAAGCCGGCTCGGCCAATCCGTTTAAGCCCATAAGAGAATTTCTCAAAGAAAGAGTAACTATTTAGAAACCTATTAAAACATACGATCGCAAAAAGCAAATAAATATTAACTTTAAATATCTTTCAGAATAACTCCGTGGCGCCAGCAGTAATTTAACAAATAATTTGCCGAAATGCAGTCTTGAGTCGCCAAAAATCTTAACAGACTGAATCTCCTTCGAGAATTTACAATACGTCAAGCCGCAAAGTGCCTCTAAAAACATACAAGTACACGAAATCTCAGGGAGCGATTTTAAATTTAAGGAAACACAATTTTAAAACTATAATAGACAAAAAAATCAACTGAAACTTTTTATCAACGAAGTATATTTAAAAGACAATGAGAGAGTTAATTGACGAAGATTCGCTTCGCAATAACATTTCTTTAAACATTTTCTTTTCTCAGTAATCGACCCTCTGAAGTGCAATAGCGATGCGTACAATATTTATAACAAAGAAACAGTCACTCTTTTTTTACCTAATAATTATATACCTAAGTATTGAAACCTATTCTGGTTACATTTATTCATTGCCTATCTGCACTACTTCTGTACAGTTATAAAATGCGGATAGAAAAGAGGTTCCTACCTCTGGGGAATAAAATTAGTGCCTCTACCCGTGTACATATGGAGATTATTTAAACTAGAGATTTTAGCGGCTAAGCTTCGATTTGTAATTGAGATAGTAAATCTTCTACTACTTTAATGCCTTCGTTTTCTTGAGGTACTTTCGATTTGTATAAACTGTCCAACCGTTTAGCAACCCACTCGCTCAGTTTTATGGCTTCCTTCTTCTTTGGCGCTGTGCTTTTCAGCGAAGATGAGAGGTGATTCGTTACCTGCAATTTGGAAAATTTAGTGTGGGTTTTAAACATATTTACAACATATGAAGGGTGGAAAGGCAAAGGAGATAACTGATAATTTTTCGAAAATGGAAAAATTCTCAAAAATTCAAATACACTTCGTGTTGAAAGGATTTATTCGAAATCGTATTTTTTACGGTAACAATACCTTCGACTTACATTTTCATATCAATTAAAAATAAAAACTTTGTTGATCAAACTATTTTTCGCAATATTCACAAAAGGCATATATTTCAATAACTTCATGGTTCAACAACAAAAAATGTAAATTTGATTATTTATCACTACCTAAAGTCTTAAAAGCCAAACATAGTCTGTTACACTGTGACACCGTTTCATTGAAAATTAATTTTCTCGGCACATTTCGGGGACGTCTCACTATTTTCCAAAATATTATTATTTTTGTCACGATTTTAATAAATTTTCCAAAACCCATGAAATTCTAACCTCAAAACTAAAACTTAATTTTCTCGGAACTGAATGATTTTTTAAATTAAAGTTTCCCTCCTGTATTCAGTTAATCAACATCTCGGGGATGGATCACCAGTTTAGTTTTCAATTGAGCATTTCATTTCTTATCACTGTCTCAATTCGACTCGGAAAAGGTAAAAAAAAGTTTCAACCCAACATGATCAACTTCGAACAATATTTTCTCATGTCTGAAAGCTTCTTTTCAATAAAAATTTTTTGGTATCGATTAAACAATACGTCAGCTTGGAAGCACATTTTTAAACATTGTGATTTCAATTTTACACAATGTTTTTTGCTCTCCTGCACAATTGCCATTTTGTCAGATACCTCCTTTTGCCTTTCCACCCTTCATATATTGAACAATTTTTTACTTAAAGTTTAAGCTCTTATGCTTCCAAATTAAAATCTTTCAGTTTCACATTTTCCAATTAAAATCCTTAATAGTTAAATAAGTTTAAGTTGTAAATGTTAAAAATTAAAAAATTAAATTAAACATTGAAAGTTTATGGATTGTACAATTTTAAATTAATAAAATCAAATAATTTTTAATAGTATCCTTCAAAATTTAAAGTAAAGATCATGAATGTTTGAGCCGATTCGATTTAAAATTGTTTTATTTTATATACCGTTGTTGCTATCGCTCGTGAAGTTTTTAAAAAAATTCGCCCTTTTGGGCTGGCATTGGTCTTCGGCAAGAGAAATTATAAGACAGGAATTTTTCTTTGTCCTAAGAATAACTTTGTTCGGCCTTTTTGACTACTTGCAGGTGCGTAGAGGTTTATGCTTTGGGGTCGTGCCTAAATTACGTAACGCAATTTTCCGACAATTTTGACCCCCCCCCCCCATAGGAACGGCTTTTTCCGACTTTTACCTCTAGTTTTTCACCATTATGTAACACTAAGCTAGACCCACCCTCCCCCAGAAAAGTGTTACGTAATTTATGCACGACCCTTTTGCCGGCCCGCGGGGTCGTGCGGCATAGAGCTAACATGGCGGAAGCCATAGAAACTTTGGAGGACGGGAACTCCGACCCCGCATAATTAAATGATGTAGTCTTGAATGTCTCATTGGATAATCTCTCTCAGGAAATGCAATGTACTTCGTGGTAAAATCTAAAAAATAATCGAAAACGCAAATCGATCCCAATCTTTCGAATCAAACACTAAAAAGATCCTATGAGGATTCCATTAATCATTCAAAAACAAAAGTTGTTTGCGATGAAGGGGTTGGAGCGTCCATCACAAACCAACCAGAAACAGCGAAAGTACCGAATGACAAGTACAGTGCCGATAATAGGAGACCATTCTTTGTTACGGTCGAAGCTCTAGAGGATACATCTTTTCACATTTTTTCGGTGGGTAATAACACCAAGGAAAACAACAATTTACTTAGGACTGCAAAACTTAGAGCCTTTATTCCGAACTATAGGGTTTCTAGGGAGGGAATAGTGAGCGATATCCCCACCAGTATCTCAGTAGATGAAATAAAAAAATTTACGGAAACCAACAACGGATGCAAAGTCTTGACTGCAAGACGTTTTATAAAGAAAACGGATAGGGGTCCGTTAGCTCTTTCCAGGGTAGTAATAACATTTGGAGATCAGGAGTTTCCTGACTTTATTCGTCTCTATCAGGTTCAAATGAGGGTTGCCCCTTACATAACTACAGTTAAAATGGGCTATGCATATTTTAGATTTGGTCATTAATATCACATTTCTTGAGAGAGTGCAATATTTCTGTCTAGTCCTACGTGCGTGTGTATGTGCGTATGGGCACGTACGTATGTGGGTATATGTATATTATACAATATCTATAGATATACAATTCTGTAAACGAACTTAAAAAATGTAATAAGATATCTTTCTCATCAAACTGAGAACTTCAAATTTATATTTCGCGCGTGTCACGTGCACGTGCGCACTTTTGAAGCGGTCGGCAGTGGCCCGACTTGAGTCATAAATGTTTATCAGACGATTACGTCACATGTAGCTGTCACAGACTGGTCCGATACGCTTGGACCACAACTTATTATAAGTTCCTAATCTTATAAATTTTGATATAAACATCCACTACTAGCCATTGCCAGATAGGTCGAAGCTTTTATAACAAGGGAGTTCCACTCACCAGACCTAAGGCCACTAAAACTCTCCAAAGAGTCAAAAAAGAAGAAGAATACATACCAATAATAATCCATAAAGCGCTCTAATGTTGTTTGGATTCAGTTTTACTGCCTGGCAGAAATATGACTTAGCTAGCTCCATATTCTCATATCCACCCTGTTGAATAAGTTCGAATTTAAATTCAATTGAAACAATAAACTTAAAATCAGACTAATTATTGACATTTTAATATTTAAGTATCACAGACCTGTGAATATTTGATTTCCGCGTATCTTTGGTAAATTAAATGACTATGTGGATTGTGGAGTATAAGTTCCTCCATACAAAATGCTGCTTTGGAATAATCTTGTTCTTGAAGGTACAAATCACACAATTCGTGCCAAGCTTCTTGATCACTCATGAACCTGAAAAATGGTTTTCAAATGATCAGACTAATAATATAATTTCAAAATAAAAATGATTAAGCTTTAACTTAATTATTATAGACAATAGACAATACATATTTTTAATAAGCCCTTACTTTTTCAGATATTCTGAAAGTTCTTTGATAGCTTCTGTGATTTGTCCCTTTGCCTTTAAAATAGCAATTCGTCTTTTTCTAGGAGCTGCGTTAGTTTCGTCTCTTTTGATTATCGAATCTAATACTTCTGCTGCCTCGTCATACCTAGAAGGAAATTTAACAAACATTACAAACTTCACTAAACGTAAAAATGTGATTTGTTAGCTTCAGGAGCCGAAAAAATTGGAAACAATAAAATTGCTTCAAACGTTTCAGCTCAAGATGGTGGCCCTCTTCAGTGATTTGTTATTTCTTATAAAATTTTATAAGATTTCCCAGTCATTATGAAAAGAGGAGATATAGATGTTACTATTATCACTAGGCAATTTCAGTGTTTTCAATTTTATTGGGCCCTAATGCCATCAACTGACATCTACATTCTCAAACAAATATTTAAAAATTATTCTATAATTACATTTCCAAGGCTTCCAAATGCATTGCGTGATATTTATGGACTCGTAGACTTCCAGGGAACTCGGTCATAAGAACTTTTAAACATTGTTCGGCTAAACCAAGACGATAGCAGTCCAAAGCTGCGATGCATACTTGTTCCAAAACCAAATATTCTAAAAAAAGGTGTCAATATGTTTGTGTAAAGTAATTATTTTTTCACATATTTTTGAGTATAAAGTTAACTTACTTTCATTTCCAAGATTATCCACTTTCGACTTTAGGGTTGATTCCCATAAGTCGACTACATCCTTACTTTTCCGTTCATTATTTTCTCTCCAAACTCGGAATAATTCTCTAACATCTATTACAATTAAATTTTACACTTTAATTATTCAAAACAGGTTTAATTATTAAATTAAATTATTTATGCAATTTTAAACACGGCTCAATTTAAAATGTTAACTCATTCGAAAAAACTAAAACAATTAAAAAAGAAATTCTGCTTCAAATGAAAATGAAATTACGAGCTAAGTTCTAATAAAAATATTCCAGAAAAGCCCAGGAAAATTTTCTTCTGGAAATAATATCTATCATTCTGCGCGACAATGTACGATAAGTGCATTTTATTTTATAGTTAACATGATAATAGGAAATAGACAACCTTGAACGGAATATATTACAGTACAGAAACGTCAGTCGTAGAAATAAAAAATGTAAAACATTCATACAACAATTATTTTCGATAAAATTTTGAAAAAAAAAGAATAAATATGCTAATTATTGATACATTATCGTCGTGGTTTAAAATAATAATTAGCTGCTTCCTCATCCCACTCTTTGCTCCAAAATGATACAGACAAAATAATAAAATCAACGATTTTAATGAAATAAGGAAAAATTATATAAAACTCACCTGTCCAGACAAATTCATCGTACTTCGAAGTCATATTTCCAAGTTTCAATAAACTATTCTTTTAACACAAAATACAAAACGAATTTCGAAAAACAATTATGCAGTCTGCTTCTGTCTGCTACAGACGTCAAAATCGGAGCAACAGCAACACGCAGCAACTATGGACAAATTGTTTTATAACACATCCTGTATGAATGGATGCCTCCATCTTCAACTTTTCAGCGGGAAAATTTGAATATTGTGAAAGCTCGAGATTTGGAAGCATCCTCATTTTTCTTTTTTTTAACTCTCCCAGATTATAAAACTTAAAAATATGGAGCGTCATTAAGACTAAAAGCATTCGAGTTTGGAGAAACTTAACAGTTTTAAAATAATTTGCTTATAAGAAGATTATAATATCAGTTTCAGTATATTATATCTAGAAAAATCAAATAGAGACACCTTCCAATCACACATCACGTGATCGATCGCCAGCTGTGATTTTTAAAATACGCATGCGCAATCCTATCATCTTGTTTACTCTCCCTCTGCTCCCCTCTAAACCTGTGGTTTTATTGTTGTCGAAGACGCGAGGAAAGTGGTGTGTGATTTTCTATCAAGAGAAATATACGTGAAAAGCAAAAGATTGTTTAGAGAAGAATTAAATTCATTGTGAAAAGTGAGTAAAAATGGCTGCAGTTTCATACGAGGAAAGCGATAGCCTCCCAGTGAACGACAAGGACATCGGAGACGCATTTGGTTATGGAAGGTGAGGTTAAAAGATGCCAAGAAATGCCTGAAATATATTTACGACCATATTGCCTTGTGTTGTGTAGAAAGTCCTGCGTCAACCTGTAAGAACTTGCTTCAAGGACTAGATTGTTGTATGATTTTCTTCATCTTTTAAGTGAATTGTTTGTATTTGTATTTTTTATATTTTGTAAAGTTGCTTTGAAATGACTTTTGGAGCAAGTGGTTTTGTTTACTACTCTATTTACGATTATCGATTCTTATTCGGAGTTGAGATGACAAAGGAAAGCATCAAAATTTCTGATATTTCCACTGCACTGTGGGAAATGGAGTGGTAATTGTCAAGGACTCTTGGGAGATTTATGAAGCTTACGGTCAGAAATCTAGGTTTCTAGATCGTATATATAATTTTATAAAATTATTAGTTATTAAAAATAAAGAAATAGGATGGTCTGACTATCCACATTAAAGATCCTAAGTTTCAGCTCGCTTATCGCGTGTTTTTGTCTTGCGATTTTTTCTATTAGTTTTATTAATTTCTTACGTCAGTTTGACATTATACATTATAATCGTAAGTAAATTATTGTCGCTCGTTTGGTTTGAGTTTATTCGACAAATAGGCAAATTTTAAGGTATCTTTGAACTTCCCATTTTTTTTTTACAAATTAATCAGTCTAAAAAAATATAGCCAGTTTTTAGAAATTTTGATGACTTAAAAAAACTAAAATAAAATTTTAAAGTTCTGGAAATTATATTAAAATTATTTTGAGCATCCTCGAATTTTCTCAGACTCAAAATGTAGGCACCTCAAAAAAATTAAAAAGACTTGAGCAATTAAAATGGCAAGATCTTCATTTAAGGGCTTTGAAATCAGAACCAACCTCCAAATTGAATTGCATCGTTTTACTCCATAAATACTATAATAGAATTAAATCTTTTTTAGGTAATTAGGGCCTATTCCTGGTTTGAATGAAATATGTATTCGTTATTAAAAACTGGCTAATTTCAATAGTTTGTGTGTAAAACGTTTTTTTTTCTTCTAATCCGTGCATTCAAAAAAATCACTACACAAAAAGTATTGAAATTAACCAATTTTCCACTCCGAATATATCTTTTTTACAAAACAGGAATAGACCCTAATTGTCTAAAAAATATGTAATTCTAGTATTTATGAAGTAAAATGAGGCAATTCTATCTTGAGGTTGGGTCCTGTTTCCAACGTATTGAAAATACCACATAGTTTACCTTAGCTGCTAATATTTTCTTACGATTTTTTTAAACTGAGGAAATATAGGAGACAACACAGAGGTTTTAATAAGGGTCGTGCGTGGCACCTTTAGCTGCCTTTAGTCAAGAGTGTATCTAAGATATTGGTCCACAAAAGAGTACTATATTTGTTTGAGCAGAATTAAAAAATTGTGCAACAATTTATGAAGCAGAGCTTTTCAGAATTAGGCGGATGATATTATTATTAAAAAATGCAAGAAGTCGTATATTTGACATACTCTTGTAGTGGTTTGTCATGATGGAGACATGATATGGTGGTCTATTATCCTTTCTCCATACTTCTGGGACACAGCTGTTTTTTGTTTCTAGGGTTATTTTCAACGAAATTTAATTCAAATAATTTCCTGATTTGTACCAATAGCTCAATAATAAACCTTACCCAATTGAAGAGGACGGTTTATTTCATAAATAGTTTAATTTTGAGTTTTCAAAGTTGGATTTTAACGTGGTAAAAAATCGAAATGTGAGATGGCGCGAAGTATTCTCCATTAGGTGCATGCTAACATAATCATTTTAAAAACTAAATTTTTCGTGAATAAATACCGTTAGGAGATGTGGAATTTTTACAGAAAACGTCTTCTATAGTCCTTTATAATATATGTACATATTTTAAGTTCAGTTTCTAAAGTACGACTACCTGGCCACTCTCGACCCACCTCAATTGCTGAATTCTTATCGATTTTCTTATCGGTACTTTTTGAATGTGAGAAAGTTTATAAAGACTCAAAGAAATTTAGGATCATTTCCAGAGCTTTTAAATTTTATTTTAGTTTTGCGATCCCGTCAAAATGAGATTTTCTTCTCTCAGTTAAAAAATCCATTAACATTTTTTTTAATTCAGCATATATTACGTAGATTACAACAAATTTAACATTCCTGATATTTCCAAAATTCTGAGAATTTTTTCAACTTAATTTCGTCTCCGGCGTTCTCAGGATTTTGATTTATCTAATCTAAATCTTATTCGAATTGAGGTCCCGGATGCAATAAAAAACGCGTAAAATTATTGTCCAAGCGTCTTGTGATATCCACATTTTATTGTTCAAATATTTCAATTTTTATATATACGGACTCTAGAGAATGACCAGACGAAATTTTTGTCTATGTGATGTTTTTTTTCGGTAAATATTTTTTAATAATAAAATTGAAGAAGTGAGAAAACAATTATCCCCAAATTCAATTATTTTTTAAAACATAAATCATCATAACTGAGCCAAATATTGTTGAAACTGTTTGAAATTTGGTACACATACGCAGCATACTCTATTAATATCTACAACATTAAAAACATAAAACTGCCTATTGCTTAATAATAATGAATTTAAAATTGAGACCGGTCGGTAACCAGGTTTCTTTGCTTCGCCTACAAAAAGTATAGAGGAATGTTCAAAGTTGAAAAAACTTCCAGTGAGGCATTTGTTCCTCACTTTTCCGGGAAGCTCTCTGGAAATTTTTAGATAGATTTACTGAAAATAATTGACGGAATTAGGTATTTTATAAGAAAGCATTCTATGCCATCAACGATGGATAGCTCTGAGCGCTTTCGGGCAGCGGAGTCGGCGTTGGCGGCATCGAAGGATTTCTGGTAAAATACCTAATTCCCTCAATTTTCATTGAATTACTGTAAAAATTTTCAAAAACCTTTCTTGAATAGTGAGGAACAAATGCTTCGCTAGAAGTTTTTTCAACTTTGAACTTCCCTTGATACCCTTTCTCGGCGAAAATAAAAAAGTAAGATTACCGATCGGTCTCAATTTGCAATATTGTTATTAAACAAAAGGCAGTTTAAATTTTGTTCTTCATTTTGCAGATATTGCTAGGGTATACTGCGTGTCTATACCAAATTTCAAATAGACATTTTTTTCACTTTTTTAATTTTAGCATTAAAAATATTCATCGGAAAAAAGTTTCCGTCTTGCCATTCTCTATATGACAATATTAAAAGAAGAAAAAAATTTTGTACTTTAAAATTTGGATGTCACCAGACGCTTGGACTACAATTTTTCGCGTTTTCTAGCGCTCGTCGCCTTATGGCATCCAGGCCCTCAATTATAAAGGGCCTAAAATCAAACTGTTCTGTGCTATGCTGTTTTTGATTTCTAAAATTTGTTTTGTGTCACTGTATTATGTATAATCAGGTTTAACTGTTCCTGAGGGTCTTGTGAAAATAGTTTGGAAAAAATTGACTTATTCAATAGCACATCAAAGAAAAAAGTCAACTTTGTTATTTTTAAAAACTTTTTAAATTTTATACTCAAAACTTATATATTTTTCCACTTATTACCTAATATTATTTATAATACAGTTATACGATTTTCATTTTTCTATTTTACACTTCCCTGTACACAAATATTATTATATTATTTTAAAACTCATTAATCCACA
>CAKNWT010060997.1:0-14005 GCA_932066315.1 Andricus coriarius | reverse complement strand
TCCTAAATGTGCAAAGGAGAAAAACGTTAAACGTTAGATTGTGGATTTTTCAAAAGAAGACAAATACAGGGAGAATTTAGTATTATTTCATGCCCAGGAGCAATGTCAGAAACGATTCTCTATTGATGGATAGAGGTGTCAAAATCGTACCCTTGACCGGTTCTAATAAAAAAGTTGAATGCAGCTAATTGACTAATTTCGTGATCATTTTATCTATGAAGAATATTCAATTGAATATGTAAGCTCTATTTCAAAAAGAAAATTTTCCTTTATTTTTGGAAACTCATGCAGTGGAATACTGTTGATTTTTTCCCTATCTACTGTAGGGTGGTTTCCCCTACTTTTTAGAAAATTGAACTATTTTTTTGTTAAAAAGAAGTTTCTTTGGCTGAAGATTCATAATTTTAGTTGAAAATTCATCTCCGTGGTTAATAATTAAACTATTTTGTTGAAAAATTGATGTTTTTTCAAATGAAAAGTTATTTTCTACCTGTGAGATTAACTATTGTAGTTGAAGAATCTTTAACTAGAATAGTTGAAAGTCAAACTGTTTGGTTGAAATTCAAATACTTCGATAAAAATGCATGTATTTTGGTGACAATTTGCCTTGTTCTGTAGAAAATTATTTATCTTGTTTGAAAATTTATCTTTTTGGTTGAAAAATTTTTTTTTACTGAAAATTCATCTTTTTGGTTGAAAATTTAATTAGTTTGTTGAAATTGTTTTTAGGATTTTAGAATTTACATTTTTGTAGGAGTTATTTCCCCTTGATATTTTATATTTGGATAAGCAATTATAGACAGAAGCATATGCGAAAATCACGATTTTAAATTGGAAACTAATGTTATGCGTATTTTCGTGTTTACGCGAGGAAGGTGATGATAATGGTTTAGATTTAAAGCTGATAAAGTCACGTTCTAAGACCAATATGGCGAAGCCTTCTTTAGCAGTATAACTCATTCCTACCAGAGAGCGTTCAGTAGCTGGGCTAATTAGCTTCGATGAATCGCACGATCTCGTTGTTTAAAAGAAAAACGTGACAAGATCGCGACGTCGATAGTTCGGAAAGGAAGAAATTTTCTCGGTGAAAAAAAAATATAATCGCACGATCCATCTATTTGAGTCGCTTGGGTGAAGTACAATTTTTTTGACTCACTTGTAATTTGTAGAATAATTTAATCAACAAGTACGTTTTTTTATTATTATTGATTTTTTTGAAATGGCAACTAAACTGAATAGCGATGCACTCCTAAAAAATCATCCAGAATTAATGATAACGAAGTCTGACAAGGGAAGTATTACAGTAGCAAATGGTACAGATGTATATATTAATTTTTTTTAAATATTTTTAATCATGAAGATAGTTTTCAATTTATTCAAAATAATCCAACCAGAATGCTTCAAAAAGGAACTTTTAAAATTTTAGAGAGAATGAGAATTGAAAATTAGTTGGGTAATAATATTAAGAGATTTGACATCGATACAATTAATACTAATCTTTCCTGAGTCTTGTAAAAGCCCATAAAACTGATTACCCTCTACGACCAGTTATTTGGACAATAGGTTCTTTAACCATGACTCCAAACATTCCTTATGAAAGAGTTGAAATTTCCATAAAAACGATGGGGTTTGATTAAAATACAAACTACAATTTCTAAAAAAACATTTCCTGATGCTATAAAATATGTTTTTCATTCGGTCAAATATTTAGAACTCCCATAGGATCAGTTTTATCTCCTATTCTAACTGGATTTTTTGTGGAGGATTTAGAAAAAGAAGTTTTCCAAAAAATTGATTTTAATCTTGATTTTTATGCAAGATATGTTGATATTTTTTCAAATGCATTTAACAGCACACATCAAAGATTACAATTTACATTTGAACCAGAAACTGAAGGGAAATTAGATTTTCTTGATATGACTTTAACTAAAACTAATTAAGGAAACATTTCCATAGATTGGCATAGAAAAACTATTTGCTCAGGAAGAACACTTAGTTTCCTCTCTAATCACTCTATTTAAAACAAAATAGGAGTTATAAAAAATCTGCTAGATAGAACCTTTAAATTGTCAAATCCAATTTATCATGAAAAAAATATCGAACTATGCAAACAATTTTTTTTTCTTAACCATTATCATTTTATTTTTTTGAAAAATATGATAATAATAGAATAAATTAGATAAAAAATAAAAACAATGATCGAAATAAAATAAATAGGGAAGATTATAATACGTTTAACACTGTTGTTCTTCCTTATTTTGGGAAAATCTCAAAGCTTTTGATATCTATGTCGAGTAAATGAGGTTTATACCCTACTAATAGAGAGTTTCCGTCAAGAGTAATTTGATTGTTAATTTGGGAAAAGATAGGTATACAAATTTTTTTTTTTTAATAGAGATACTAAACTCATGATTCGTTCCAATTTGCAGGATTTGCCCATGAATATTTTAAGAGTTCTTTTAGTTAATTCCGAATAATTCTAAACTCGATTTCTTGAAAGAAATCTTTTTATTTAAATTGTAGCATAAAGAATGTTTTAAATAATAGCAATCTTAGAAATGTCTAAATTTTGGATTGTTCTCTTTTCACATTTGGAAAATATAATAATCTAAATAGATTGGTGCATAATCAACCACAAATAAACATATAGAAAAAGTAATAGTTCAAAAAAATTAGTAGATTTATACTAATGTACAAGTATATCGCATATTAATTAGTATGTCTAGCATTGTGCAGGAGTTGCCGTGATCGTATCGCGTCACACCGGGTGTATCTTTAACGATCGCCAGATTCAACAAGATCATAGCATGATATCTCGTCGGGGGACTTCCTTTGTTCAGAATAATTTCTATTCTCTTGGCTGACGAAGCCGCAGTCTAAGATCGATGCGAAACATCAGTTTGGTCATTTTTTCATTTTTATACTTTCTGTAGCACGATAAATAAAAATGAAAAACATTTACTTTTTTAAGAAATAAAAAAAGAAATGTTGAAAAGAAGCTTACGGAACAATCCTGGATTAAATATTAATTAATTATTTATTAATTAATATATATATATATAATATAATGATTATTAAATAATAATTATTAGTAAATGATAATAGTTATTAATTAATTCAATAATTTAGATTAAAGATTATCTTAAAAGTAATGGCGTTAATAATGTCCTTAGTAATATTTATTTCTTTGTCAAATTCACGAACATTTTAATAAATGTAACATTTTATATTGTTATCTTATATTGAATTTGATATACAATAGCCGAGAACAATTACACAGTATACAGTTTAATTGTAATAATAAAATGTCTCAGTATGTACTTTAATTTTAATTATAATACGCTGAATAATCGCTTCTCGCACATTTATGCTCTACGGGAGATTATAAATTTTGTTTCTTATGTTTTGAAGACTGAGCATGAGACCGTAAATATGTCTAAGTTTGAATTATTCAAATAATTTCATCGGAAGCTCATGATTTCAAAAGTTTTACAAATATATTTGAAGAATTTATGAGAATTTTATAATGATTATCATCATTATTATTTATAACGATTGTAAAAGGATTCAAAGTTATTTTAAAACAGTTTCATAAATATGTCATTTCAAGATTTCTTAAAAATTCTAGAAGTTTCAATATATAAATTTAAACATTTTAATTTTAAATTGCTACATTTTTAATGGTGCAATATCAAGTATTTGAATTTGAGTGTTTAATTTTGTAAATCCTACATTGAAACAATAAATTTTCTGTTATGAAATTTCTAGACATAAATTTTTGTTTATTCAAACACAGAATCCAAAAAAGTCTGACAAAGTGCCAAAACCAAATAACTTAATTTATGAATACAAATTTCATTACTTAGTGATGAAAAAAAAAGTAAAATAAAAACATTAACAACTAAGTGGAACGTAGGATCTTCAATGTGAACAAAAAGCAGCTGGATTAGCTGGGAGTAACAAAATTAGATATCCTATCCGTTTGAATCTCATTTAATATTTTTTTTAATTAATTCTGTCTATTTTTTAAATCCATTTCTATGTATCCCAGCCTACCCTTGTTTATCCGTGTCAATGTTTTGCTATATATTTGAAAATATAATTCCGTACAATATATCTCATTTCAATTTCTTCTATCCCATCCCAGTTTATCCCTTATTTATCAATGTCAATATTTTCCTACACCAATGTAGTTCTTTTCAATCTCCTGTTTTTCTATCCTAACTCACACGGACATATTCGTCTCTATCTTTTGCCATCTCCTTTTCAATATAATTCAGGACCTATTTTTTTAATTGCTTTTTTTTATTTCTGTTTGTATCTCGTCTATCAATGACAAATATTTATTTTTGCCAATAAAATATTTTTTCTCATCTCCTTTTTTCTATCCAAACCCTCAGCCTATCCATGTCAATCTTTTTCTATATCATTTTCAATATCATTTTGAGCCTATTTTTGGTCAATTCTTTATTTTGTATCCCAGTTTATCCCACATTTATCAATGTCAATCTTTTCCCTAACCAATTTAATTCTTCTCAACCTCATTTTTTTATCTCAAACCGAACGATAATATTCGTCTCTATCTTTTGCTATTTTCAATATAATTCAATGCCTATTTTTCAATTCCTTCTTTTCTATCCCTGTTTGTCCCATGTCTATGAATGGAAATCTTTTTCTTTGCCAATCAAATTCTTCCCCGTCAACTTTTTTCTATCAAAACCTATCTCAGCATATTCATGTCAATCTTTTCCTATCTCTTTGTCAATATAATTTTGCGTCAATCTGTTCCGTTGCCAATATAATTCTACGCAATCACCTTTTTTTCTATTCTGCGTCTATTTGTATCAATCTTTTTCTATCTCATTTTTAATATCATTCTGCGCATTTTTTTTAGTTCCTTCTTTTTTATCACTGTTGGGCCCTTACCTAAAAGCGACAATAACAATCTTTTTCTTTGCCAATATAATTATCCTCCATTTCATTTTCTTTTGTGCAACCCTGTATCAGCCTATTCTGAACCTATTTTTTCAATTCCTTATTTTTATAAAATGGAAAATGAAGTAAAAGTATCATTTAATTAATCGCCATGGTATTTTGAACACTTTTTCCACCACTTCCTTTAGCCACAGATCATCGCAGAAAGCTTGTTGAACCCCCAGGGTGATATCACAAATACGAACACTCCACGCGCCACCCTCTTTTGAGTCAAAATTTTTCTTTAATTTCATTTTGTACACGCGTCAAATAAAATACGAAACAAATAAACATAATAATTAAACACACTTCGCATGTATAGGTTTCTTATTAAATTCAAAACGAGCTGTTAAGATGTCAAGTCGAAATATATTGAATTTTCAACAAAACAGTTCAATTTTCATCTTGAAAAGATTAATTTTCTACCAAAATAGATACATTTTTTACGAAATAGTTGAGTTCTTAAGCGAAAAAGTAGAATTTCTTAGGAAAACTGTTGACTTTTAAACCCAAAGCAATGAATTTTTTCAACCAAGAAAGATAATTTTTTCAGCAATTAGACGAAACTTCAAGCAAAAGAGACAAATTTTCAAGAAAATAATTGAATTTGCAACCAGCTAGTTAAATTTTCAACAACGAAAGTTGAATTTTGAACCAAAAGCTTTTATACGAAAAAGGACTAATTTTTAATCCAGAAGGACGAATTTTCTATGCAAAGAGGACAACATTTTTATAAAAACAGTTAAATCTTCGACCAAACAAGATGACTTTTGATCAAAATAGTTAAATTTTCCACTTAAATGATTAATCTTGAACAACAAAAAAATTAATTTTTATAACACATGCATGATTTCAGCCCTTTTCGATGCCTATGAAGCGGGGCTAAAGCTCTACTTTTTACTCCCTAGGGACTGAAAAGTGACGTCAGAGGTGAACAATGAAAATTATATGTCTATGAGCTCGCATTTTACTATTATCAGCCCATTCACCGTAAAAACTGTAAGGAAATTTTGGTTGCACATAAAAGAATTTTGCTGTTATTTATGGAAAGTTACCATATACTGATCAAATTACCTTAAATTACCGAAAACTTTCAGAAATTTCCAGAAATTTATGGAAATTTTTAAAATCGAATTTTGGGTAATTTAGGGTAGGTTACCATATTTACTTGTAAAATTACCATAAATTACCGAAAATTTCCATAAATTACCAAAAATTTCCATAAATTTCCGGAAATTTATGGAAATTTTTTAAAATGAATTTTGGGTAATTAGCATATTTACCGGTAAAATTACCATAAATGACCAAAATTTTTCATAAATTTCCGGAAATTTATGGAAATTTTTAAAAATTAATATTGGGTAAATTATGGTAATTTACCATATTTACCGGTAAAATTACCATAAATTACCGAAAACTTGCATAAATTTCCAGAAATTTGTGGAAATGTTAAAAAATGAATTTTGGGTAATTTATGGTAATTTACTATATTTGCCGGTAAAATTACCATAAATGACCGAAAATTTTCATAAATTTCCGGAAATTTATGAAAATTAAAAAAAATGAATATTGTGTAATTTATGGTTATTTTTCATATTTACCGGTAAAATTTCCATAAATGACCGAAAATGTACATAAATTTCCGGAAATTTATGGAAATTAAAAAAATGAATATTGGTTAATTTATGGTATGTCACGATATTGACCTGTGAAATTAACATAAATGACCGAAAATTTATAGAAATTTTTGAATTGAATTTTTGGAAATTTATGGCAAGTTACCATAAATCACCTCTAAAGATACCGTAAATTACCAAAAATTCCCAACAGTTTTTTTATTGAATTTTTGATAATTTGTAATAAGTTAACATAAATTGTATGCTTCTTTATTCAAAATCTAATATGGACTAAAGTCATGACTGTATTTCGCGAAATATCTTCAATCATCCATTTGTTATAAAAAATATCGTATGCACCAAGGGGGAGAGGCACTTTTTCGACTTGTGTATGTTTTCAGTACTCGTCTCCGACTCGCGCTACGCGCTCCCCTACGACTCGTACTGAAAACATACACTCGTCGAAAAAGCCCCTCTTCTCCCCCTTGGTGCATAATATACTATTTTAACAAAGAAGTTCAACTTTCAGCAAAGTAGTTGATCTTTCAATCAAAAAAGATTTATTCTGAACTAAAAATATAATAGTTGAAATTTGAACCTATACAGATTTTAACTAAGAATCAAAAACAGTTAACTTTGACCCAAAAAGATGAATTCTCAACAAAACATGAAATAGTTGATACTTCAACCAAAAAGGATTCTAGGTTTAAATAAAAAACAATTGAATTCAACAAAAGAGAACGAATTTTCCACAAAATAGTTGAACCCTCAACCAAAGCAGATTAATTTTTAACTAAGCGGTTGCATCTTTAACAAAAAAAAACTGAAATTTCTACCAAAAAATGAATTTTCAAACAAAAAAGACGAATTTTTAATAAAAGATTTAAACTTTCAACATAGATTTTTTTAGTCAAGAATGTAAATAAAAATTTCAACCAAATTATTGAATTTTTAAATTAAACAGGCGAATTTTTCATTAAATAGTTCAATTTTCTACTCGACAACATGCATTTTCATCCATGAAGGTAATTTTAAGCAAAAAAAAAGTTGAATTTTAAATTAAAAACTATAACTATCAAATTTCAACCAAAAATGGAATAGTTGAATCAAAAGTTCAAAAAATGAATTTTCACCAATTTAAACAAATTTTCATGTTTAACAAAGAAGTTCAATTTTTAACTAAAAAGTTTTATTTTCAATGAAGAAGAATAATTTTCTCCCAATAATATAATAGTCAAATCTTCATGTGAAAAAAAATTTAACAAAAGAGAACACATTTTCAACAAAATAGTTAAATCTTCAATAAATGAAATAAAACGTTTAACAAAGTAGCTGAACTTTGAACCATGTAGTACAATTTTCAACCAAAAAAAACGAATTCCTAATGAAATACTTGATAGTGGAATTCTCAACTAAAAACTATCAATTTTCCGCCAAAAATTGTATACTTAATTTTTCAATTAAGAAAATTAATTTTCTACAACAAAAATTTTACGAAATAGTTCAATCCTAACCAATAAAATTAATTGTTAGCAAAATAGTTGACATTTTAACCAAACAGTTAAATTTTAAATCAGGAAGATTAATTTTCTATCAAAAAATATGAATTTATAAGAAAATACATAAATTCTCAACCACATTTTCAACTAAAAACGATCAAACTTCAATCAATAATAATTCTGAGCCAAAAGTATAATAGGAGAGACTTTACAATCAAAAAGAATTAATATTCAACTAAAAGTAGTTGAATTGTTATATTAATTCTGCTCGCATTTAAGCATAATTAAATGATAAAAATAGAAAAGGGTATAAGTTTCTTGGAAACAGGGAAAAAGGAGTAATTCATTAAAAAAGTGGAAAAGAGGGGAATAGGTAAAAGCTTGTGAACTCTTCCGATGCTTCACTTGTAAAATAAAATCACTTATTTTCATTTCTTCCAGGATATCTAAAAATCCTTATTCACATTTATATTTTCCCTCGGAATGGGATGTAGTTTTTGAACAGTCCCTTTAATGTAGAAAAGCTTTATTACTACACTCAACTCCCGACATAAGACCGGTTTCGAGGATGGCTTGCTTTGGTCTTGATCCTAAATCGGGGGAATCCAAATGCAAGCAGGCAGGGCCGCATGATCATTTCTGTTTGATATAGCCGCATGACTCAACCTGATGCAACTAACGCGCTAAGAGTATGACCTTCAAGCTGTTTGTCACGCTTGACTGAGCTCATCCTCTTTCGGCCCCGCGGCTTCTCTCATCTCGAAACTGCGGAGGCCATCAGTTCTAGGAATATCGTAATCCGGGGGGTCTTATATCGGGGGTTGAGTTTATAGTAAAAAGTAAGAATATTATTTTTCGCCAAACAACCGACAACTCATGCAAGTATACATTTACAGGTAGTGTGAAGTTGGAGGAAACAAATAAATTACTTACCTTTGTCACTAATCTGAAGAACTGACAATACGAAAGATTGCGGAAGTGAAGAAACCTTTCCCAAGATTCTGAGGATGAAAGGGAGGGGTCACATCCGGACATTCTGAGGTTCATGACTTTTTTTTTCTAAATCTTGAGGACGTTTCGCGGTGGTTAGAGAAGCCGTTTGTTTCCGGTCACCGCCGCTTTTGGTATTGTCGCCGTACCGCGCTTTCATTGTTGCCGTTATATTGTTCCCTATTACGTATTCCGGCCCATTCCATGCAAGGGTCAAGAATGCCGCGATCGTAGAAAGCATAGCGGGTGTGCGCTGCCAGCAGTGCACGGTAAGATGTAGCTGGCAAGGTCGAAGGTCGTCACTAGGTCGTCCACCATCATGAGAACAGGCTTAAGGCCCGAGTACGAGACGGAGTTTCTACACGTGGAGACTAGCTGATGACCATCGTCCACCTGACTTCCAAGATTTATCGCCCTTTGGATAGCTTCCCGGCAGTCCCGGATACAAAGGCAGGGGAGAAATCTAGCAAATTCTGGATTGGGGCCGTTTAAAATCTACGTAACACTGCCAGAGCGGACGGGGGGATAGCTTTTGTGATGACGTGTGCCGTCGCCGGGGGCGGGGGGTTAACCCAGAATATGGCATCACACATGGCATCTAAATACGGACTTCACACTCTTTCCCTTATTCCGCTCTTCGCTCTTTTTGAAAAAATTCCTCTTTTTTTCCCGGTTTTCAAAAAACTTTTAGTCTACTATTATATTTTTGGTTCAGAATCCACCTCATTTGATTAAAAATTCTACCACTACTTATTTGAAAATTGAGCTACTTTGTTAAAAATGCATTATATTGGCTGATGATTCAACTATTTTGTTGAAAATAGGTTTTCGTCGTAGGTTGAAAAATAACTTTTTAGTTGAAAATTGGAATGTACTATTTTTTATTCAAAATTGATAGTTTTTAGTTGAAAATTCAACAATTTGGTTGAAAATTAATGTATTTTGTTGTAAATAATTGATGTACTTTATTGTAAATTCATCTTCTTTGGTAGAGAATTATTCTTCTTGATTGATAATTAAACTACTTGGTTGACGATAAACTACTTTGTTAAAAATTCCGTTTATTATTTAAAGTTCTATCTCTTTGGTTAAATATTTAACCATTTTTTTTCGTTCGTTTATTTATGGTTGATAATTAGTTTGCCAACTGAAAATTCTGCTATTTCATTACTGGTTGAAAATTGATCGTTTATAGTTGAACATTTAACAATGTGCTTGGAAATTTGTTTAACATATTGTTATAAATTAATCCTCTTCCGTAGAATATTAATCTTTTTGATTGCAAATTCAACTACATGGAGAAAAAAGGGACAACTTTTCTAAATATTAATTTCAATAGTGGAAGATTCATCTCTTTGGTTCAAAAATGAACTAATTTGTTGAAAATTCGTTGTTTTTGTTTTGTTGAAAATTCATTTTTTCAATTGCAAATTCAACCATTCCAATTTTGGTTGAAAATTACTCGTTATTAAAATAAAATTCAACTATTTTGCTGAAAATTAAAATGATTAAAAATTCAACTATACTCAAATCCCGATATAAGAACCCCCGGTTTACGATATTTCTAGAATTGATGTGCTCGGCAGTTTCAGGATGAGGGGAGCCACAGGACTGTGACAGAGGCTGTGTTCACTCAAGTGTGGCAAACAAGATGAGTGCCGCACTCTCAGCGCATTAGTTGCATCAGGTTGTGTCATGCGCCTAAATCCAACAGAAGGGGTTCGTGCGGCCCTGACTGTTTACGTTTGGATTCCCCCGACTTAGGATTAAGGTTACTGCAAGCCACGCCCGAAACCCTTCTTATATCGGGAGCTGCGCGTATTTTGTAAAAAATTTCACTTTTTGGCTTAAAAATTCAACTCGTTTATTGCAAATTTTTAATTTCCGGTTGAAACTTAAATAAGTTTCGTAGAAAATTTAATTATTTTGTTGCAAATTTGTCTTTTTCGGTTTAATTCAACTGTTTTTTATTTAAAATTCAAATATTTTTTGTTTGAAATATCAACTATTACATTTTCCGTTGAGAGTTCATCTGTTTGATAAAATTCTTCTGCTTTTAATTGAAAATGAGAATCTTTTTCTGGTTGAAGTATCAAGTAATACATGTTTCCTTCAAAAATTGTTTTTCAGTTGAAAATTCAACTTCTTGGTTGAAAGTTTGTTCTGTGTTAAAAATTCATTTCTTTTCTTGAAAATATAACTGTTGTGTTGAAAATTCGTTTTTTATATAGAAGATTCGTCATTTTGTATCAAAAATTCAACTTTCAATTTTATAGACAGAAATCTAAAAGCTGTGGCCAATGGCTGTATTGCACATTTCAGAGGTCAATAATCCAATCATTGGCCTGTGCTAATCAATACGTTCTTGGGGCCAATCATTGTGTTTTTTATATTATTGTTAATTTATTTGATTATAAATTTCTATTACTTTTAATGCTTAACTTACTATGGTTATCTCAATATGTAATTTTATTATTCATCTGTGTATTTTATAATTTGTTGAGTTGTTTTTATTAATGGCCTGACATAAGTGCCGATTAGCCTATGTGATTAATTTATTTTTTATATTCATTATATATAAAAAACATATTATGAATTTCAGGAAGTAGTGTTTCATAATATACCCCATATCAATTTCTACTAATTAAATACAATAATGATAGGTAGCTGTCTTGTTATTTCACGATTTGCAACATTATTTATTTCTAGTAATCACTACTTGATCCGAGCGAACTACATCAAATACAAGATTAAATAAACTGTATTGTGCAAATGCATAAATCTTAATATTCTTTAATAACTTCATACGTTTCTAGTAGACTTGGGAAACGCAGGATAATAATGAGCGACTTCCCCCTGAAAAGTTCCCCTGAATGTTTTCTGATTATAAGTTACTAAACGTAAACTGAAAGTTATCAACTAGGAACCTTCACATGCAAAATAGGAAATATTTCTTGTTTTATAACTGACCAAACACCATGCCCAACCTTCTAATCTGAACTGCATCGAAAATAAAAATAGACAAGGACAATCACGAGGAAAAAATATTTTCTCTTTTATATATCTAAAAATTCATAATCTCAAAGCAATAGCGTTTAGTATTCAATCAATTAATTGTTTACTGCAGTTTCACAATGTTCTAAGTTAAATGTTCAATACTGTACAATTCTAATTTAAAATACGTCAAAACTAAAATTTCTGAAGCAAGCATTTATGACTATAATTTCAATTTTTGACATTTTTATCCCTAAAGCCTTCAAAGATTAATTCAAAATTACGACTTGAAAGATAAAAAATGCGATTACAATATTTATGATTCAAAAATATTTCATTTAGTCTTTAAAACTTGTAACATTTCAAAATTGTCACGTTAATAGTTTAACCATTTTTAAATGATTGTTCAAAATTAAATGATTTTCTAATTTAAAATGATAAAGTTGGACAATGTTGAATTTCGAAATTTAATAATAAAGATGAATTCTATGCTTCAAGTTATTCCAAACAGCTATATCTTTTTTTAAACCTTGCAAATATACTGGAACCTTGATTTGTGCAAGGTTTCGGGCATGGCCCGCAGTGGCCTTCAACACGAATCCAGCAACTCCGAACGTAAACAGTCAGGGCTGCATCAACCATTTCTGTTGGATTTGGACGCATGACGCAACCTGATAAAACTAACGCGCTGAGAGTGCGGCCCTCATGCTGTTTGTCACGCTTGACTGAGCACATTCTCTCTTTCGATTCTGCGTTCCCCGCATGTTCAAAATGCGGAGGCCACCAATTCTAGGAACGCACAAGTCCTGTTTACGGAAATCCAGGTTCCAATGTATAATAATAACACAGCCACACAAAAAAATCTTTTTTCCGGTCTGGAGGTGAGACCGTTATGACTATATGTTATTCAGGTCGCTGAATTCAAATCTGAGGTTCAAAAAGCCCCCAGCACGTCAGGATTCTGACGTAACCTCATGAAACTTAAAAAAAAATTATAAGTCCGGGGGTCAGACCGAAATTATTATATGTTTTTGGGGTCGCTGAATCCGAATCCGAGGTCCAAAAACACCCAGCACGTCATGGTTCTGACATAAACTCAAAAAACCTAATATATTATATTGCATTACAAGTGCTAGGCGATGGCCTTTTCGTGACAAGTGCAGTGTTTTTAGAAATTCAGAAATAAGGTTATAAAAGCCAGTAGCCTCTCCGCCGCTGGGTGCGATATAGTTGCTCTAGTCAAAGTTGCGGGAAAATTTAAATTGTATAAATTAAAAATTACTTTTTTAAAACAAATTACAAATAAAAGTTTATAGGTTACTCATAAAGAATTGTCATCAATTTGAAAAGACAAAATTTAATGTTTTAAGTACTGATTAGTTTTTACAGCGTATATATTTCTGCACGGAAGTCGCGAGACGCCCGTGTGGAAAAAATTCGTGGCGCTGTACCGTTTCTGTCTAGTCCGCCTTGAGTCGACATTGGCGCGCCACAGTCTGACTGTCCAGTGGATAGACTGGGATGTAACGCTCGGATCGACTAGTTTCTAGACAGATCGGCTATTTTGATAAAAAATAATAAATAATTAAATCATATAATTATTTTTTATGCCATAAAAGTCCAATATATAGATATTGCAGTTAATTAAAAATATAAAAAAAGTTTTTGTAAAGAAAAAAATGAAGAAATGAGTTTCCGCGAAGCTCTTGTATATACGCCGGGTGTCGAACTTCTGATGTAATTTCCTATTATATTCTTGTAACTTTGTCCCGTCACCTTAACACCTCGGCCATCTAAAAGCTAAATTTTTGTTCATTTTTGTCGGATATGAATTCCAATTTATTACTTCCTAATATTTATTTCAATAAAACATGAACAATTTTCTAAACATTAAAAGTGCTTGGTGTGTAAATAAATCATTGAGAAAAATAA
>CAKNWT010060953.1:0-13122 GCA_932066315.1 Andricus coriarius | reverse complement strand
GGGAAGCGCCTTGGCGAGCTCGAGCAAGGATGAGGGGAAGCGGTCTTCTTCGGAGCGGTTTTTGGAAAGAGTATGAAGTCTATTTTTAGATGTGTAACTTGTGAAATAAACTCAGTAATTTTCATTTTTTCAAGCATTTCAAGAATTTGTGTTTTAAATTTATGTTTTTCATGTGTTTTATTTTGAATAATGATAGACCTTTATGATGTAAAAACATTTTGATATTCAAATTGTGTTTACTATCCGAAAAAGTGAAAAGTAGATATTATAGTTATGTTACAAAATAAAATATGATAACTATAATAAATACTTTTTATTTTTTCAGACAGTTAATCCAATTTAAAAACAAACATTTTTTGCATCATCTCGGACCAATTATGAAAATTTATTGTGCGATTCTGAATAAATAGTGTAGAAGAAGTCGGAAAGAAAAGGCTTTTTTTATAAATGCTAATTTGTCTTTGACAGACATTAAATTTAAAATATTTTACATCCCGATGATTTTACATCACAATGAACAGCGTTGCTATTTAACAAACAGAAGAAGATTACAGGTCATTTTACGTTATACAAAAATTTTTCCCGGTTATTCAAATATTCAAATTCAATATTTTTAATTGAAGCTTATTCAATTTCACACGCTACTAATTTAAAATCGTCCAACTTATAAAGTGTCAAACTGTAATTATTTAATTATTAACGCCATCAGTTAATTAATTATGAAATTCATTAACATTGGACAGGGTTTTCTACTAAGCCTACGAATTAAAAATTTCCCGGTTAGAAAATAAATTCTTTATCATTTTCCGTTTTCTTTTTTTGTATCCAAGTCCAGTGACCATCCTGGAGTCAAATAATTATATCCCAAGAATATTGTTTATTCCAGAAATAGATATAGATGTTGTAGACAGTTGACAATATTATAATAGGAAAAATGTCATAAGTATAGCAACTCAATTTTGAGAAAGAACAATTTTTCTTCAGATTTTAACAATCAATTTCAACTCACCTTGCACCTTTGTCAAATTGTTTCTGTATTTCTTTCTCTGCAGAATCAACAGGCTGGCACTGGTCTTCCAATAATACTTTTAATAGCAATTTTATATCTTCACCTCTGAGTAAAAGTATTAACGCTTTAACCCAAGCATTAAACAACGTAAAGATTAAAAAGGAATTTTCAATAAATACTTCTTTTGTGTTTTTAGTTGTAAATAGTATAAGGCACACCAGTGATATTCCAACTGTAACCATAGAAAGCAAAACAACAATCCTGAAAGCGGTATAAACCACTTTAAAAAAAGGATTCGTATCGAATGGTTCCCAGAGACCACGAAATTTCATTATAAGGAACGTTGATGGTAAGATGTCTTTCATAGACCTTTTCGATGAAACATTGTGATTCGTTCTTACAGCAATCGCGTTCATCCTTACACTTCTTATCAATAAGTACTTAAAAATCTTCTCAATGTAATGTTTGCCAGCGGAGCGAAAAAGGATATTCTTTTTCAGACAATTTTTATAGTAGGTACTCCATGTAAGTATTATTCGGTAGAATATACTACAGAAGTCCTCGAAGGCTTGCAACTGAATGATGCGTTTTCAGTCCCCACTTCTTCCAATATTGATTTTAATTAATAATTTTCCATACGCAAAACATATACATTGCGAAAGACAATGTCGCATTTGATTCTGAATGTCTTAATCGATTGAAATTATTTTAATGATAGGAAACATTTTACGAGCGAGTATCTTCTCTAAGAACCCTTCCGACTCTACAAAACTGTTTTATTATTCAACAAGGTAATTATTATTACGGGAATAACCCTTGCTAATTATTAATATAGACAAGAGCTTCTCGACAGTCGATGGACAACTTATCATTGTGCATTTTTCAAGATTCATGTTATTTTCTATAAATAATAATAAATGAAAAAAAAGATAGATGACTCGAAGCGAGGAACAGGTGATCAAATAGAAAAAATTGAAGATATTTCTTTAGTTGGAACGGACCACGATGGCTACAAATGTGCAAAACTTTTATAGTCTCGAAAATCAACAAATTTACCAAAAGTGATAAAAATTAAAAACAACAATATGTATCCCCGTTGTTAAGAAGCATATGGGAAACTTTCACGAGGAACTTGACAGGGAAGTCTAGTTCTTCAATACGGAAGGTATAATGAAATTTATAATGTTAGCCACACTTTTAAACTCAGCTGCATTTTTATGATTATTTAGAGTGCCTTATCAGATGCCTTGTAAACCAACACCATGGTACATAAAAAAAAATACAAAAATTATTTTTCGGTTTACTCTGTTCTGTAAGTAAAACATTTTTTCTTTAATCTTATTGGATTATCTTATGTGCACTAATTAAAACTGGCATCAAAAATATGATTATATTATTTGTAGCTTGATTCGGTATACAGGCTATTCATTAAAAAAATACTCCACATTTTAGAAGAATTTTTCTTTATTTTTATCAAAAATACGTCTATTGTTTATGGTGTTCTATTCCCAATCTCTGCAAAGCAAATCTCATCGAAAGGTGTTTAAATTTTATAGCTCAACATTTTCAGTTAAAGTAAGACAGGCCTACAAAATTTCAAAAAACGAATAAACTGGAAACGAGTTTTTGAGATATCCCATCCTAAATTTGCGAAAAACACGGTTTTTTGATATGTTCGAGGTTAAATTACATTGCGAATTAATTTTTTTCTAAAAACTCATTACGGCATCTGAAAGTACCACTCTTACCCTTCAGAGCCCTTTTTGAATTCTTCAGATATCTTTTATTTTCTTGGAGATATCGTTCACGAAAACGGCAAAGTACTCAACTTCATTGAACGATATCTCCAAGAAAAAAAAGATACTTGAAAAATTCAAAACGGGCATTGAAGGGTAAGAGAGGTTTTTTTTAGATGCAGTGACGATTTTTTAGAACAAAAATTAATTCGCGATGTAATTGAGGGTCCGGATCAAAGAATGGGTCGCGCGCTCGAAAACGCGGAAAATTATTGTCCTCGTGTCTAGTGATATCCAAATTTTAAAGTTTGAAAAATTAAATTTTTAAAAATATATGCATATAGAAAAGGGGAAGACGGAACTTTTTTATATTATCAGTTTTTTTTGTACTATGAATATTTTTAATAGTAAAAATGAAAAAGTGCAAAAAAAATTTCTCCAAATTCAATTATTTCTTAAAACATAAATCGTCAAAACTCAACTAAATATTATTGAAAGTGTTTAAAATTTGGTATACGCACGCAGTGTACCCTAAAAACTCCTAACAAAAGAAAAAAAACAATTAAAATCGCCTATTGTTTAATAATATTTGATTGCAAATTGAGGACGTCCAATAAGCACTTTTTTTAGTTTCGACAAAGAAAAGCATCGAGGAAACTTTGGGGTTAAAAAAACTTTCATTGGAAAATTTGTTCCTCACTATTAAAGCAAGATTTCTGGACATTTTTAGATCGATTCATTAAAATTGACGGGCATAACCATTATGTAAGAAAGCACGCGACGCCATCTACGATTACAAGAAATCTTACTTTCATAGTGAGGAACAAATTTCTCACTGAAAGTTCGTTCAACTCTAAAGTTTCCTTGATACTTTTCTTTGCCGAAAGAAAAAAAACGTGCTTATCGACCGGTCTCAATTCGGAATGAATTATTATTAAACAATAGGAAATTTTGATTGTTTATTTCATTTTGTAGGAATATTTAGGGTATACTGCGTGCTTATTTTTCACTTTTTCATTTTTACTATTAAAAATATTTATCGGCCAAAAAAACTGCAAATATAAAAAAGTTCCGTCTTGGCCTTTTCTATATGACAATATTTTAAGAAATTTAATTTTTTTAACTTTAACATTGGGATATTGCGAGACACGTGGACAATATTTTTCCGCGTTTTCGAGCGCCCGACCAATTCTTCGATCCAAACCCTCAACTTAACCCCGAACATAGCAAAAAACCGTGTTTTTTGCAATTTTAGGTTAGGATAACTCAAAAATTTAAGGCGATGGAGCAATCCTGAGGTCGGATTCGGATTCAGCACATCAAAATCCTTCGGATAAGTATTGTCCGGTTTCTGGGTTGAAAATCTTATCGGCCTGTGTAATCTAATAAATGAATCTTATGAGTAAAAGGTTCATGTATAAGATTACTTGTCTATAATTATATACATTATAATTATCAAAATCTCACAAAACTTATCAAATAATTCACAATCGCACTTAAAAATTATTCGTGTATTTTTAGAGACATATGCAATGAACGAAAAGTCTTTCTCAATAAGTGAAAATAATTTTCTTATATTTTTACAGCTTATTGTACATATTCCACATTGCACAGAAAAAACGTATCAGCTTGATATCAGCAAGAGTATACATGCAGAAAAAATAACCTGACCGTACTGTAACTGCAAATATTTCTTGATCGTCTGCTAAAGTACGTTGAAAGCCGATTGTGATGCTTTTATCACCTAAAAAACCAAACATTTTCATCAGTATCCCATTGCATTGTTTGAATTCTTAACATTTTTTTTATTTATTTTGTATGTATAAATTTAAAATACTATGTAAAATAATTAATTTAATTTAATTTATAGTTAAGAGACTATAAGTGTTAATAACTGAAGATTGCGAAAATGATTAGGGTATAATTTTTTGTGTGACCTGTCTTTGAATTGAATAACTTCATGCTGTTATTTCCAATGTAAATAAAGTGAATCTAGGCTCCCACTAGTGGCCTCATTTTAGTACCGAAATACTTCCTTTTTTTACAGCGTAGCGAGGTTTCCCATAGGAAATTAAAAAAGAAGAAAGGAAATCGCCAATAATGTAGAAGGTAATGTGAATGTTTATTTATCGAAATTCATTTACTAAGTAGAAACCTTGATTACCGATCGATGGCAGGGAAGGAACATATATTTCCAATCGACCCTATGATAGAAATTTGCATTATAGCCAGCCGGTAAAGTAGAAATCTGATCGAGATTCTTACAACAGTCGATGATCTATGGTTCTACTTTACCGACAAAGAATTAAAGGTCCCATGTACGTTCTAGAAGTAAAGGTAGAGTGCTAAACCCACTTCACCTATACACTATATAGTATATACTATACAATGGTTTCAACTGTAAACTATTTATATGACCAACTGAATTCAGGACAGAGAGATCCATCTTCTCCAAACGCATCTTGATCTTGTTTCCTTTTCACTGCACTGGTGTAGTTACGATATCCTATTTACGACCTTCATCTACATTATGTGTAATACGCGAATATAATATGTTATTTAGCATTGAAATGATAACCATACGGAAATACCACATCGACCACCAGCACTACATCCACCAAATCCACCACACTACATCCGCCATACCACATCAACCACCTCCACCTCCGCCACACTACATCTACCACACTATATCCACCACCATCGAAACCACCTCCAACCCCACATTTTCCACCACATCCATACATCCATCTACCACATCAACCTCCATCACATCCGCAACCACATTCACCACATTCAACATCACCACCACCTCAACCTCAACTGGATAGCAGATTCTATATTTTCATAATCCTGAAATATCGCATCCCGTCTTATATCGAAACATCGTTGGGTTGTAGAAACTCTATTTTCGTAAACCTTACATCAAATCCAAGAAAGAAGTATTGATAGGTTACTGATGAAACTAGTTTCAATTTTACAATTTTTGTTAAAGGTCTCCTTTTATTGGTCGCGTGATCCACTCTGCCTATACTTCTAGAAAATTCTAGGACTGTAGGTAACCTCGGTTTCTGCTTTAACGACTGAAGGCAACCAATCGACCAATAATAATCGTCGGTCGGTATTGTAGGTTCTTACCTATAATCGATCGGTAATGCAGGCTCCTACTAGGTATCCGAATAATGTCGGTTAGGTTCACCAAAAAATAGTGTGCAGGGGTGTAAAATTAATTTTAAAAATAAAGCTTAAACACAATCGCTCTGATAAATGAAAAAATATTAACTGTGATTATGAAGCTTCATTAGGTCTTAAAAAAATCTATTTTTATAATAAAATTATATAACTCTTCTTTACAAAGTATATTTGTATTCATCTAGTTTTCACAAGTCAAATAACATTGCCATCAATTTAAAAAAAAATTCAAGAGAATTAGCACACCCTGGTAACCATAAAAAACATCGAAGAAACAATTATGCTAGGAAAATTAGTAGATGTGATAAATTTTGGTCAAGTTTCAAAGGCTTAAAGATCAAAATTAGGCAAAATGGTCCTAAAACATCGCTCCAAATAAATAATAGACTTTGATACACTTACAAAGGTTTTATATAGATATTGGGGCATCTCAAAATTTTTGGTTGAAAAAACTTTTTTGTTTAATAGTGATTTTTACCAGGAGTTCTGGATGCAATCTTGAAGATTAACCTTGAATAACCACACTAGTGCAAATTCGCACCTCGTTAAATTTCTCACTTCTGTAACTGTCTACACTGATAGAAATGAATAAGTGGTACAACAATATTTATGATTAAATTACCTATATTTTATTGCTGGTATAGATACAGCCATACAGTATGTCTGTTTTGGCCATCCGATTCTTGTTGCTTACGAAAGTAGACGCGCAGGCGCGATCAAGATGCGCCTGTTGTAAACTAAACAAAGCGAGTCGGGTAAATCAGCCATACAAAGGGTATTGCTAAACGACAACATTTCAGAGATAGTTCCCTCACGCAAATGTTTAATAGAATTACACATTTCATACAATAGCAACACAAATATTACATTTTTGTACCACAAATATAAGTAACTTGTATTTACCATATTTCAGTAAGTGCATTTCCTACTCTTTATCATTGAAGTACACGTATTATATTATAAATATACTCGTAATTTTTCAACCAACGATCATATGGTTAAATCAACATTATTATTTCTATCAGTGTACCTACGTAGACCAAGTTTCTCTCCTTACTACGGAATTTCTACTTCTACCCCAAAGAGTACCTCTTATAAATTTAATTTGGATTAGTTACTTCCGAGATATTGAATTTCAAAGATTTAAAATCCCAAATCGCACTAGTATGGTTACTACGTATGCTGAATAGAGGTGCGCTTACTAAGGGTTACTTTTTATACGTTATAGAGAAAGAATTATTTAAACAAAAAATTAATCAAAAACTATGTTTTCTTGTAAAATAATCATTTTCATCATTATTTAGCCTTAAAATCTTATAAAACTTCCCTCATATGACTATTTCTTAATAACAACAAATGTATTACTTAAGCAGTTTATTCGTATTACATTTGTACTTGCGCATCGATTTCAATTGATTTCTGGTGTACTTGATGAGAAAAATAGTAATAATAATTTTTAAAAAAGCTTTAAAGTTTGCAAAAGAATGGGACCCATAACTCAGTTTGTCTGTGAAGATCTATCTCTGGACATAACTGTTTTTTTTTCTTCTCAGGAGGACTTGCAAAATCTGGATCACTGCACGCAGGATTGCATGTTTTTAGATAAAAGGTTGAAAAACATGAAGAAAAAATACTCAAGATCCTATAAAAATCATAATTTGTTTCTCAAAAAAAATTTAAAATTCATTATGTTATCTATGTAAATTAGATGGTTTCTCTTTATCCATCTCTATATTTATTAATGTTAATGGAAAAAGTTATACATAATATTTCCCACTATCCATAAATTTTTCTCCTGGGTAGTCCAGTCTCAGGCTATTCCAAAAACAGATTCCAAAGATTTTTTTTATCATTATCTTTTTGAATATCTTAGTTTCTTATACGATTCTTATACTAGCATTCACATTAGTATGTTTTCGTCAAATGTTTAACATTAATGATTATTAACTAGTCTTATGAGAAAACCTGCAAAGGTTTCGAATCGTCGTATTTTTTCTGGAACTCTTTATTATTATATAATAAAAATACTTGTATGGAAGGTGTCAATCATCATTCTCGCCTTTTTAATCTTGAGGTTATTGCCAGACGTTAAAAACACGAAGGATTTACCACCTCGTCCGCTCTTCTATTATCAGCTTTCAGTAGTTCAGGAGAAATGCCGCCAGATGTCGGAAAGCGTATTATCTCACAATACAGGTTAGTTATCAGGATTATAAGTTAGCCACAAATTTTTACTATAAATTTAAAAACTTCAAATGATAAATATTTGGTTGAATAATTCGACCATTTGTTTGGACAAATCTGATTATTTGGTTAAAAACTCTTCTTTTTGAATGAGGATTGGTTTTGTTGTCGAGGGGTTAACTCTTTTCTCTAGAAAATTCTTCTTTTTGTCGTAGAACTTTAACTCTTTTGTTAAAAACTTGATTGAATTTCCAACAATTTTTAAATCACCATTAAGGTTCCTTCTTGCCTTAAATGATTAAAAGGATTTCAAATAATTTTCTGCAATTTCGAAGTTAAAAAACTTTACTACTTGGCTGAAAATTTGATTGTTTTGATATGAATGGAGGTAAAAGTATAGAGTTAGTCAGCATGAGAAATAGCAAGGGTGAAATGCTATATGATACAGACGGGATACTAGACGCTTTGAGAGATTCTTATAAGAAATTATTAGGAGATGAAGCTATAGGTCACCATAACTTCGATATAGAACGAGATGCGTTAGAAAACTTAATTGGCGTTTTCTGTCTAGATAAAACCATTTCTTTGTATTGAATGAATGTTTTATAGAACGCATTCAGTACGAGTACTTCTTTTAATCGAGTAAATTTTCTTTGATTCAGGATTTTTTTCTCTCGGTGGATGAGAACATTCGACTGAAAAAACACCCGTATAAAATGGAAAGTTAAAAATAAAGTTTCAAGGAAATGGAGCAATGTCATAAAAGTATAGGCATGTGGATTTAAATTTTTCTAAACCAAATAGAGTTAATAAGATACAGGAAGCTAAGTATAATTGGTATACATCAGAGTTCGAGTGGTCCAAAAATGCATTGGATAAAATATTTTTATTCTGGAGGGCAACGATCGCCCCATTTAGGTTTCAAAATCCAAAAAAAGAAATTACATATTTTTGCTTTTTCGCAATTTTGATTTTCTCAGGCAACTGGAAATTTCCCATGTAGAACAAATGTAAAAAATCATTTTTAGGATTTTTTGAATAATTTCCGAGGGTTTGGAAAAATTTTACAGAAAAGTTCAAAGACTTGTAGAGGACGTTCCAGCAGAGAATTCTATGTATCAATCATACAGGTTAGCCAACCCTATCATACCCCGTTCGGTAACACAATAAGTATCCTAAATCCAAAAATGTCCATTCTCAAAAAGTCGACTTTCATCTAACAGAATCACAATCTATATTGTCTTTTTATATATTTTATATGTTTCCAAAACCACAGATTTATTATTTAAGAAACCCACGTTTGTTTAAACAAATGAAATTCGTTTAAAGCATATTTTTCTAGGAAATCTGTGAATTTTTTCTCTTTTCTGCTATATATATAAGAGAGGCAGTTCAGACATTTCCTTAAATAATATGCATTTTCCTTTTCGGATTTGGAACCGAATTAAGAGGATCGTTGCTCTTTATGAAAAAAGTGATTTTGAACTACCCTAGTATAAGTATAGGTGGGTGATTCCAAATTACCTTCGAAATTTGACACAGGTGAGTTTTGCATTTCAAAGTTATTAATTGTAGTATAATTTTGTAACATGATGCTCAATAGGAATGCTTTTTAATGCGTAATGAGGATAGTTGTAACAAATAATAACCAGCGGTTGCTTTTTAAAATCCGATCTTCGTTTTGAGGTGAACATAAATAACATGAAGAAATGCACGTACTTATAATATAATTGAATCATAATAGTCTTTTTTTTTAAATGTTTATAAAATATTTTTTGAAGATATATTTACAAGATCTGTAAAACGTACAGATTGAATCTGATTGTGCTCAACAGAATGAAATTCTTAAAGTGCGTTGCCCTAAATTTGTGTGGAAAACTAAAAATAATACAAAATTTTCTGTTAAAATTTTATTAAAGCATTTACATTTTGCGTTTTGAAGTATCATAGGTGTATTTTCTGAAAATAAAATCATACATTCTATCGGCGTGTACATAATTGAATTTTCACTAAGCTGCTTAAATAATCTTTGTCTTATTAAATGATTTAAATTGTGTTATAAGAAATACCGAATTAAATAAATGAATCCTTCAGTCGCCTCTCTGGTCTTCTGCTTCCCTTTATTTTTTCAAATTGCGCTACACGTTTCAACTCTGGAATAGAGCCCTCCTCAGGCATAGATGTTATCGTTGCTGGTGATGATACTGGTGGTTTTTTCAGTCATATTGTGAAAACTAGTACTCATTCCTCTGCAATCGATCCAAATGAATAAATGACATCATTATGTGGCCTGCAGCTAGAAGTGTAAGAAAAAATTAATTGTTGAAGTGTTTGCACGTCTTGAGTTGGATGGGTATTACAATCTATATCTATTTTCTCGACAAGAATGTTTAGAGAACAAAAGAACATATTCGAACTGATTTTTATTTGCATTAGAATAAACCTTCCTTATGTTAGACTTTAACTACTTTCATTGACATTAAGTCTACTCAAGATTCTGTGAAAAATATCTTCTGATTACATTTTCATACGGAATCCTTCAGGACATTGTATATTGAATAAGAAGTATTTACAGCCTGAAATTCATAAATAATAAAATATTTAGTTATGTTAATTTTTGTTTCCAAAAAAATATGGATGTTTTTTGGTATTTTCTTTATTTAAAAGATTTTTTTCTGCAAAATGATATTATTAGTCATTCGCGGTTTTATTTACTTCTTACAATTATATACGCAGTCTAAACTGTTACAAATACAAGAACTTAATATTATTAATCTTAACAAAATTATGCTTTTTCCACTATTTTTGCAACTAAAAGAATGATCAATATGCACTACATGTTGAAGTAAAAGTATCAAGGTTTATTTATCCAATCAAAAGTGACCGATTTTTTTTTGAACTTAAAGAACAATATAAAGATACTTTTTAGAAATTACAAAAAGAATGCGACTGGACACCCTAAATCTTAATATGTAACACGAGTATGGTTGCCATACATTTTCATGTGTGTTTTGCAGATGCAAAGTATGCCTTTGTGGGTGGGGAGGTGCTTCACAGTCCTAGGCCGAGAAAGTGCATTTTCCCAGCATATGCGCATATACGCTCGCTATTTCGCCCTGTGTGCACTATTGTGCGCATCATACATGATATGCCAAGAGAAATTTATAAATAACATCAAGAATATTTGTTTTCAGTGAAAATATTTCTATTTATCAAGGAAAAACAGTCTGCTAATTTTGCACGATACCTACACTAAGAACTTGACATTTACGTTCTGCCAACATCAGCTATCTACATGTCCCTTCTATATCATACTGCCGTACTTTTGAAAAAAAACTCTATCTACATATGAAGTCGAACAGAGATATTGAAGAAAACGTGATTGCATATGTACTAATCTGAATCTTCGAATGTATCAGTTTTTTACAAAAAAAAAATATCGTTATTGGGTAATACGGACATGCACTATTTATTAATGCACACAAATATTTATCATTTTGATTTTACATATGCAAAATAGTAGACAGGCTTCATATTCATGTGGTAGATGGTAGATACCTTCTTGTATGTAGATGATTACTTTGGCAGCATTTCTACAGATTTCTTTAAAATCTACGTATATAGGCTAATGAGGATATAATAGGGCCATTGCAGAAAACATTTGAATTTGTTTTTTCAAGTTTAACTTGAAGTATAAACATAGATATAACCTCTTTGAATATAGAGAAAAGAATTTTTATGAATTCACTATTTTGTATTTCATTCTGAAATCTATACATCTTTGAATATGCAAATTCAGTCACTGCTTGGTAGAAGTCTGTCAACTGTTTGCCTTTTTTATTTGAAATTCGAAAGTTAACCAATAAAGCCATTTAAATTAACCTTCGCTTTACTTCTCTGACTGATAGAAGGCAGTTGACAACTCAAACTCCTTTTAATATTTAAAATATAACTAATTTATTTTCCAACTTTCTCCGAGATAAAGTATTTAAACCAATTTTAAGAGTAGGTATTTCATTATTGAAAAATGCAATTATTGTAAATCATGCAACGACCCTATTATCTTAAAATATAAAAAGCCCTTTCGAGGCGAGAGTCGAAAGCGTCTTTCGCCACTTGAACTGAGAAACTGCGTGGGCCAGCAGTTCTAGAAATGTCGGGTGTATTTATCTGTATTATTGTTGATAGTATTTATGATTTCAAACGGACCCGCGCTTTTCGGCATATGAACAGTTGAAAAAGTCGCGTACAGGTGTCGCATCAATACAAGAACGGGGCAGCCAATGAACGTCGCTTGATCCAAATATCCTGCCCACTCGCAGTAATGGTACCCCCCCCCCAGCGTGTAAATAAAATAATTGTTTCGTTTCAAGGCCGGGGAAGTAGGCGAGACTTCACTGCGCATTTTTATGCTGAATCCTTTAGCACATTATATGCCGAATAAGAAGCCTTCAGAATCTGATAAACAAAATAAACAAAATTAACTTTTAATTATGTTATTATGTGTACTCAAACTTGGTGTAGATTTAATTTAGCAAAATTTATTTGGCTTAAGGCAAAATTAGTCTTAACACCTCATTATCTAAGTTTCAGTATTAGGTCTTACATTCAGAAAATTTTTAACTAAAAGCAGATCAATTTTTGTTGGAATCTAAACACCATAAAACTTAATCCTGATTTTTAAAATATGCATACTTATCGACGCAAAGGAATCCAGGTTCACTGATATTACTGAAGATATCCAGCAGAAATTAAAATAGGTTCGGTAGAGCGGATCAGCAAAATAATAAGGCTTTTCTTCTTCCGGTCTTGGAAACAATGCCAGTTTGATTCAAAAACAGCTTCTTGTACAGCAGTATTCTACATTGATAAAAGTACAATAAAATGTTGTAAAATAATAGAAATCTAGAAAGTGTAAATTACTTTTAGCTGCATCCACCATTTTTGGTAATGTATGACCAAAAAGTTCATAAATCCAGGCACGAACAAGTGTGCCTTTAA
>CAKNWT010060848.1:0-10423 GCA_932066315.1 Andricus coriarius | reverse complement strand
GCTGGACCAATCAGGAGCACGGTATAAACAGTCGTGCGTACGTGAGCGTGAGTCCAGCGCAGTATTGTTGAGCGAGGGGAGAACAGCAGTCAGGAATTTTATATTTATTTTTAAAATTGTTATACAGCCATATAAGTCCGGACACTTGAGTCTGGGACACCCTGTATAAGCGTAGTCGCCATCTTAAAAACGTAAATTACATGTAAAAAACTAGGGAAGTAAATTACTTAGGTAATTTACATGTAAAAAACTACGTAAATTACCTCAGGTATATTACGTACGCAACCTTGGAGCTCGCTGCGAGCGAGTGCCTCAGCCGTCTGAGATCAGCGCTGCAGCGGGAGTAGCAACTAATCGACCTATCGATGAATCGATTCATCGAAGGTTGCGACTGGCGCGCGAAAATTCATATGAACTAAAAATTAAAAGATTGTGAATGGGTAACAACCACAGTTAAAATAGGAGCGTCGTGCCGTCAGCCTGTTTTAGTATAGTTGGAAACTGTTGTTTTGTTTCGTTAATTTTATAGACATTTAATTGTGTAAAATTGTAATTGTAATTGTGTAATTTGGCTGAAAACTGGGAAATGACCGGGAATTTTTCGAGGCCGAGAAAAACCGAGAAATGACAGTAAACTATTTTTTCACAGGGAATGTTACAAATTTTGAGAAGACAAATCTATCAAATCACTTGGAATATCACAAATATCATATCACATGACATAATTCAATTCAAACTAAGTTCAATTTCAACTTTTTTTGAATATTAAGTTCAGTTGTTAAATGTTTCAATAATTACGGCATTCAGTTTTCAAGGCTTAATTCTAAAATATTTTAATTTACAATTTGTCCATTTTATGATTTCATTTTTAAACGTAAATTTTTAATTGTAAGAATTTAAAAATTCAGTTTTGAAGACTTAAGAATTAAAAATTAAAAGCGGCTTCAAAAAGTTGAATTATTTGAAGACCTGAAAAATGAGAATATTTTACAGTGATTCATGCAGGTAATTCCATAGGAAAAGCAGGATATTGAATTTTAATGCATATTTATTGTACAAAAATAGTAAAATTTACTCAAAAACATTCAGTTTCAAAATCTTTACAGAAATGTATACGGTGTTCTTCGCACACTGCCTTACCGCAGGAGGCACAACGGTATATTGTCTTTTTGTAAGCTTTATCAGCTTTATATACAGCATGGAGTAATAGTAAGGAGACAAAACTGTGTGTGAAAAATTTGTCACAATTTTTTCGGACATAGTTTAGGGGAGGACGTACGCTAAAATGTAAAGGAGTTCGCTTCGTTTTGAATGGAATATCTGCTAGAGCTTTTTGATTGGTTGGTTAGTCATGATTCAAATTTACCGCCAAGATGCCACCAATCAAAAACTTTTTGCAGATATTCCACTCAAAACGAGGCGAACTCCTTTACAATTCAGTGTACGTCCTCCCCCAAACTATGTCCGAAAATTCCGAGGTTCATTTTTCATTCGCACGCGTATTGTCGTTTGGTCTCCTTACTATTACTCTCTCATATACAGGATCAATTTAAGTAGATACTCGATGTGCACCTCTACCCTCTTTTTCCCACTGAACAACTGTCCAGAATTACATGAAAACTTCATGTTGCTCATATAAATACCAGAAAATACCAACTGAAGCAAAACATCTAATGTTCACTAACTTGTGAAAACACTAACGTGGTTTACACACGGGGTCTTTTATGTCACTGTGCGCACTTTCACTGCGCACCGCTCAAAGGTTAACTTACGAACTGCAGCGCCACTCACAGGTCTTGACCCTATTACTATCTAGATTTTTTAGAGGGGGAACCGAACTTCCATATTTTTCCAAAGACGAGACATTCCAGTTTGAAAAATCGTTTGTGCCTTAAAATCCCCTGTGTGTAAACGGAGGGTTAAAAAGGATAGGCTGGAATAGAGTAGAAGAGTTTAAAAAGGGTAGTTGATTAATTATGCTGGTAAGTATGTTAAACATACAAAAAGGTTGATATGAATCAGCTAGGAATAGACTGAGATAAGTAAGAAAGGATTAACGAAAATAGGCGCCTAATTATATTCAGAAGGTAATGCAAAAAAGATTGACATGGGCTATTTAATATTAAAAAAACATCAACTTTCAGTGTGATGAAAACGATTTCAGTATACATATTTTTGTTAAGGTACCAAAGAAATCGCAGTTTACGTTAAAACGGAAGAAGAGTAAAAACGAAGTTGATTTCACAAACTTGGTTTGTCCATTGGAAGCTTCGCCATCATGTTGTGCATCATCATCACCCACGTCAACACCGAGCAGATCATCACCCACGTCAACACCGAGCAGTCCTAATCTCCATTCAGTAACATTGTAATGAGACCTATGTCGGCGTGTATAAATTGTAATTCTAATAAGCTTATGGTTTTGATGCTCTGTTTATGATGTTCCTCTTGGAAATATGTGACTGTAATTGATTTATAGTGAAAAATGGCAGTACGATGTAGAAATATTTTCTGATAAGGTGTCTTTTTTTGCGAAGTTCCAAAGATGTTAATTAATTCCCACACGGGTTTGAAGTTTAAAAATGAGGTAGTTGCATTAGTTTCCGATAAAATGCTTTTAAATACTACATGCAATTCTAAAAATTTGTAGTGCAATTCAAAGAAAATTTTAAATGCCTAACTTCTGAGAAAACAAATGTTTTTCAAAAAGTACAGAAAACCTTTTTCAAACAACTCTGACATTAACGAATCACATCCCGAAAAAAAGCGGTTGGTTGGCTGACTTGGAATGATGATTGTCTGAGCACTACGTCCGCGAAATATATTTTTCTGTGAAAAAGGTACGCCTGTCAACTACGCTGGGATTCAAGCACAGGACCCTTCGTTTGCCGGACTTTATACTAGAAACTTTTAACAATTCCAAAACTTGAAACAAAAACTTACACGGAATTAATGAAAAAAATTACGTAAAAAATTCAAATTTACTGGAAATACACAAATGATAAAATTGTCAAAATGTAGGAGAATTATCTGCATTATTTTCTACATAATTGACTCATCTCTCAACGTTGAAGTTTTCTCACAATTTAAATCGTACAAAGGAGAAAATAATGTGCATACAAATTGAACTAGAGACAAATATAACTTTGAGATAGAGACAAATAGTAATTATTTATGTTGTGAGAACTGAATGAAGTGATGCCAAAAATACAAGCTCAATCTGTTTAACCTAATGTGCCACCGTACGCAAGTCTTAAATGTGGCTTTATTATCTGGTTTTATCCTATGCTTAAATTATTATTATTTGCCTCTAATCTAAAGTTTCATTTGTCGTTAGTTCAATTAATGATCATTTTTTGCCATTATTTTCCTATAAATTGTTACTTCAAGTTTACTAATTTCCAGTGAGCAGGTCTTATACTTTCTATCAAGTTTTTCCTTCACAGTAAATAAAAAACATGAAATTTGTGACCAATCAAAATCCGCTTCTTGCTGAAAATAAGACCTGTAGAAAGACGTGAAAAACGGGTTTGCCTCATTTTTGCTCTTAACCTCGGGAATCGAGACAAAATTGACTAATATAGAAAATATTTGATGTATCAATATCTATAACCTTACAGAAAGATTTTGTCTAAAAACTCAACATTATCTCTGATAATTTAAAAATATTATTTGAGAAACATTAATGCAAAGTGAATATATTTTCTGTCCAAGTGGACCAAAATTATGCATAAGTTCGAAAGAGTACGAAATCTGTGAGGGGGGAAAAATTGCTGTCGTATTCACATTTTGTACCACAAATCCGAGCGTAATTCCTGGCGTTATTCCGGTTTCAAATCCACACTTGTAGTGACGACCGGATATTTACAATAGGTATATTAAGCACAAACATTTTAATGACGTTAATTCATAGAATTTTTTTTAAACTTTCCAAGATTTGTAATGTAACGTAATAAAATCAATAAATGACCACCGTCTAATGTTTGGACCCCATCTTGAATTCTGCCATAAATAGGAAGTGAAGAAAAATGTAAAATATTACGGGGTAAGATATGTTCGGAATGCGAATGTATTTTAAGTGAAAAATACGTTCTTGTATTATTGTATACTGTGAATTCTAATAAGAAAATATTTACAAAAAATCTGTGGATTAATATTTTGTTTATCAGTAATTCGTATACGAGACTTCGGAAAAACTAATGTCGACCGGGAGGTTTGACGCCGAGGAGGATTGTGTACCCTAGATGATCTGGTCCATCGAATGAATACTTTCAAAACAGACAGTCGGTAAACCGAGCTGAACTCTTAACTCTTTTCAACATTTTTCCTCTCCCCTGGCCAAACGTCCAGCCAAATGCGAGTACTTCTAATAAAGTCGGATGTAGCTGCCGGTTATCAATAAATGTGATTAACTTCATAAGGTGACTTTAAACCATCCTTAGAAAAGAAAAATTTGCACAGGTCCACATTTTTGCAGTGAGGAGGCCCCGTAAGTAGGCCTCTGTTTCACCGGGGTTTTTGAAAATAAAGGATTAGTATAATAAGTTATCTCGCAGTGTTTCCCTGCTTTTTTTTGCATCTGGACTGAACGAGAGCAACAATGACAATTTTTTAGACGCATGCACAGTATTTCCATGTGCGCGCATCATGGTCACTGACCGGAAGCCCAAAATTCAAAATAGCGGTCAGCCAGCATCTTGAATATTACCATTGGTCTTTTTGAAGTATTTTTGGGCTCGAAAATCTTATCCAACATTATTTTTTAATTCTGATATCAATTAACAGTCGGGTTTACCGAAGAAACACTTCTTTTGAAACAAACAACACAAATTTTGACATTTACGTGTACGCTGAGCCTTTTCTTTTTCTCAAATTTCCAAGTAAGATGCAATACGCACGTTAAACTCCGTCTACTCCAGTTATTACCGCGATCAGACATCTGAGAGAAAGACAGGTGACTACCAGCTATGTCACATATAAGAGTCTTCCAAGGAGACTCTCTCAGTTCAATACTTTTCTGCATTTCCCTCTTGCCTCTATCTATCATGCTCCGAGGCAATAGCTTTGGATACCTATGTGGTCCGCCGAACAGAAGAGAAAATAAGGTCATCCACCTTTTATGTATGGACGACCTTAACTGTATGCCTCTGCAGGAAAGGACCCTTACATCCTTGTGGCGGTGATAAACAGGTACTCTAAGGCGATTGGCGCAAGCTTTGTACTCGACAAGTGTGCCTGCGTCCACCTACACAAAGGAAGACTAGGAAATACATCATCGCCTGATGATCAGGATGTTCAACTCATAGGTGGAATTACCATTCAGCATCTTGGTAATGAAAAGATATATGTATATGTTGGAATACCGCAAGCGGAAACCCAAGATGTGCGTGTCTTAAAAACGGCCCTTCAAAAAAGGTATCGTCAAATTCTCAGAAAAATATGGGCTTCCGAATTATCTGGGAAGAATAAGATACAGGCGACCAATATGCTGGCCGTTCCTATACTCCTCTACATGTTTGGTACATTAGAATAGAACGTCGATGATTGAAAAAACAACTTGACCGAAGCACACGCAAGATAATGAAAATCCATCGAAGTCATTATCCTAGATCTCCTGCACCTTGAACATACCTGCTTTGAGGTAAAGGGGGTAGATATTTACTGATCTTGAAGTGTCGTCATAGATAAACGGTTGTGGGTGCAGCCTGCTCAGTTCTAAATAGCGCAGATTCTCTCATGCGACTCGTACATCAACATGAAGTCAATGCTGCGGCGTTTCTTTACCGCACGGCAGATATGGCTGCTTTTGGTGCTCAAAAGTTGTGTACAGGAATCAGAGCATTAGCTTCTACTAAGAGAGCACGGTCAATTCTACGGCATTATTCGTAGAGAAGAGCTATCCAAGGGTCTGTCCAATATGTTTCTCATCCATCCCAATTTTTTTCTAAGCCCAAGGTGTAAACTTGTCGCTCTTGGAAGGGACTCTCACATCGTGGGCGCAACTAGCCCGAGCGACAAGCTTACGCCTTTGGCTTAGAAAAAATTTGGGATGGTTTACGGAGGCCACATGCCGATACCGTAAAATCGTCCTTTATAACAGCAATAAGGATCCATTACATTTTAACCAAAAAAATGAAATTTAATAACAAACAAAGTATAACTAATAGAAATATTTTTAAAAAGCCATTTTATTTTTTAGTTTTTTTGAAAATTATTCAGCTTTATTATAAGTCTCTACGATTATTAGAAGCCGAAAACGAGACTTTGTTCATTATTGTTTATAGCACAAAGAGTTACTATTAGATTTTAAACTAGCTAACGTTAATTTTTTAATGAGACTGTACATTTTAACAAATACGCATCAACTTGTTAAATATAAACATTAGAATAAAAATTTCTTTGTGATAGTTGAAGTAGACCGAAAAAGGAGTTTCTTTTATTTCTTGAAATTTCTTCATAAAATTGTTTCCTACAGAGAAAATCAGCTTTTTATTTTGGTTCTGAATTTTTTTATTTCTTTAATCGATGTTTTCTCGAAATTGATCACTTTTATAAAAAAAAATTCTCTTAGAAAAAGATGCTCCTCTGAGAGTATTCCAACTTTTGTAAGAAGCTTTTTGCTGTGCAATCAATATTTTCAACACAATATGCACAATTTTCTTTTTCCTTATTTTTCCACTTAATTGTTAATTTTTTATGTTAACAATTGATTCAATCAAAAAATGAAAGAGGAAATTTATCTTCATAAATCGGTTTTGTAGCCGACCATATGTTTGAACTTTAAAAAAACCCCAAATTACGACAGGACTAGTGCATTAATTAAAAAATCATTAAAACGCGAATATCTCGAAACCTCACCGTTTGCGGGGGGGGGGGGGGTCACCCAACTTTTTCGTGATCAGCACAATATTTTACACAATATTCAGTAAATAAATCCGACGGACCTAGAACGACACACAGGATTACACCCAGCTCCTAGAGTAGATGGAGGCCATAGTTCAGTTGGGAGTGGCAATAGGGCCGAACCGAGGCGACGATCAGGCATTGGCCCCGGACAAACGCGAGAACATCCATTTAAATGGTCGGACCAACTTAGGAGGGACATCCTTACCTGTTGGCAAAGAAGCTCACCGGCGCGTACCGGATTCATGGAGAGGTTACATGACCGTTTGGTCAATATGCGCCCGGAATATGCACATAAAACGCCTCAGTATTTAAGAGATCAGGTATCTTTTTGCGTAAAAACGGATATGAAGCTCTTTATGAGCAAGAAGAAGAGCAACAACCTTCAGCGAACATACCACCCGTTCCAGCAAGATTACCTTTGCATATAGCAGATAATGCCAACATGAGAAGTAGGAGATCTATCCACCAAAAAGTCTTTCTCATGATGGACAAATTAGCTTAAGGTTCTATCGTCAACTAAGTGTAAAGGAAAATAACCAGCAAGACACCAAAGTCTCGCAACTGGAGGACATGACTAACTGTTGGCCTGGACATGGTTCACAACTTCTAGTACAAGTACCTGACCAGTGTGCACCCTGCGTTGGCAAGGTGCTTTCAGAAGATCATCGAACACACTGGTCTGGTGCAAGACTTTGTGCTCCAGGGAACTACGTATATGTTGCCTAAAAAACCAGACGCTCGAAATCAATCTGAATTTCGACCGATAGCCTGTCTTCCAACAATATATAAATGTCTTACAGCTATCATAGCAGATAAGATGTACTCTCACTGTGACGATAATGACATCCTTACAGAGGAACAAAAAGGATGTTGTAAAATCTCGCGAGGCAGTGAAGGTCTAGTCACCATAGACGCTGTTGCTATGACGCAAGCTCGTAAACACCAAAGAAACTTGCACATGGCATACATTGACTTAGTACAAGCAAGCGTTTTCTTCCGTAACATATGACTATTTACTTGAGCATTTCACGCCTACCCCGAAAGGTAAATGGCTTAATGGTATAATCCGCGTAGAAATGGCGAAGCACCGGATGCACCACAGTAATTCGGCGATTGAAAAGGTAGTTCTGCCACGAGATAGAGCGGATAGGGGTATTGTAGATGGCAGGAAACTGTGTGAGACACAAGTGATACAGGTGCGAGACTATTTTAACAGCAACCGAGATGTTGCGCGTTTCAACACCATCTGCTAAGCTCATCTTGATTACACCTTGAATTTGTCCTCAGAGGAGGCCTTGAATGTCAGGGCAGAAACGATAGAGGAATTAGAAACGCAATGGCGACAGAAAGCTATCCACGTTAGATCAACATGAATCCAATATTGGCATCCAATATTTGGCTGAGAACGGGCGTCCTGTATTCAGAAACGGATGGGTTTGTTATTGCGATACAGGACAGGGTTGTCAGCACCAGAAAATATTGCAAACACGTGTTACATCAAGACGTGGTTGACCGGTACCGATTATGTGGATATACCAACTAATCCATCCAGCACATTATTGATGGTTGTCGCGTAATGGCTCAAAGAGAATATACACACAGGCATAATGATGTGGCACGCATTATACATAAAAAAATTGTCCTAAACCTAGGACTCTCAACAGAATGTATGCCTTTCTATAAATACATTCCAGTGCCCGTTTTAGAAAACGAACATGACATCTTATATTGGAATGTTACTATCCTGACGGATCATTGCATCTGAGCTAATCGACCGGACATTGTAATGCAAGAAAAACAAGGTGGAAGATTCTACATCATCGACATTGATTGTCCACTTAATCGAAATTTGTAGGCAACCTATATAACCAAGATCCACAAGTATAGCGAGCTAAGGAATGAAGTAAAGATAATATGGAGGAATGTGAAACATGCATCTATTCGTCCTATTGTGATTTCGGTCACAGGCAATGTGCACGCAAGAATACTGGCAGTCAGAAGAATACTGGCTGCAGCTCAAAAGGCGGTTTTATTAATCACCTGTCGTATTGTAAGAAATTTTCTGGACCATCATGAAGCAAGCGACTAAAAACCTGTGGAGTGGAAAATGGCAGCTCTAAGAAGCATTCAGAGGCGACTGTTTTCACCTCCAACGCTCACGGCCCATGTGTAAAGATAACAGCCGTAAAAAACGAACTCCAAACTACCCCATGCTCCTAATTTTGTACCTACAATATCATCGCAAAAGATTTCAAACATCGTATGAAATTAATTTATAACATCATCGTATCATTAGGCACTTGACTTAGTCCATGACTGATGAAGAAAAAACGGGTTCACCCGAGAATAAGTTGAAAAAAAATTATGTCACTAAAAAAAGCGTGGGGCATTAATATTGAAGATTAAATTTATATGAGAAAGTCATTTTAATATTCACGTCTCACGCTTTTATTTTAATCATGTTATTATTCTTATTATATTACTATTGCAAGCCTTTTTTTGTGTGTCGAAATTGGAATACAACATTTGACCGTTACATAGACATACATGCATACATACATGTCTGCGCATTAGGGTGGTCCAAAAAACGCTTTTCACCCCAAAGGGCAAGCCCCCCCCCCCCGTCAAGTTTCCATTTCCGGGGAAAGAAAATCCGTAATTTTTTTTTTCGAAATTCGAATATTAACACGTGTCACCGGGCACTTCAAAATCCCATTTAATTAACAAGGGGAAATTTTGGATTTTCGAAAAATTGAACTCATACTTCAGGGTTTGATCGAAACGTACCAAGTTTTGTATAGATTGAAGAGGTAAACTTCTTCAATCTATTCAAAACTTGGCACGTTTCGATCAAACCCTGAAGTATGAGCTTTTGCAGGGGGAGGGACCCTTGCCCTCTAGGGTAAAACAAAATTGTGCAATGCATTTTGGGACCACCCTAATGCACATCCACCCACATACCAGTTTTAAGTAAAGTAAAAATAATTGGACACATTCATAGTGAGGCTAGCATAATTCGATACAAATCGAAATAGGCTTCACTTTTGAAATTAGTAATACACTTTGTTAAATACTCCGAATGTGGCCCACCGCTTCGAAGCTCAGACGATGGCGGGTATAAGTGAAACAATAGAGCCAATAGGGTGCAGAAGTGTATTTGACAGCTGTGAATAGCCATGAATTCGTGATTTCGAGTGACGGTTGTCGGACATGATTTTTATATTTATTTTTGTTTTCTCTTTAGCAAACGACTCAAATATTTTTAAATAACGTAAATCAATGCAGGGGCATTTGGAGCATACAAATAATTTACAACTGTGTACTTCACTCTAGGAATATTTGAAGCACACTTTTCGATGCTCACGGAAATTAAACAGTATGTTGGGCCGAAAAAGTTTACCATGGATAAATAATAATTAATGCATCAATATAGCATTAAATTTTCTGCTGATTTTGCTGTATTTCGGTGGCCAAAAAACGCTCCCGCAAGGAAAATTATGTGCCACAAAAATCATAT
>CAKNWT010060719.1:0-10666 GCA_932066315.1 Andricus coriarius | reverse complement strand
ACTGGGGTGTGAAGCCCATGGTACAGCTACTTTTAATTCGCTTCACAGACCCCGTATCCATAGTATAATATATATATGCACATACATACAATGCAAACTCTCGTTTCAAGGGAGAAATTCAGCTGGAGACAGGTTGCTTCTCCCGCCGGCTACCCGATTATTTCTGTGCCCACGCTCCTTCCGATACGATATATTCGCCTCACTCCCCGACTCCAGCCCTTTCGCGATTCGAAAATAAACTGTATGGGCATCGGATAAAAATACATACGCGTCCATTCGATCCCGAGAAAACACCCTGAAAATTGCCTTTAGCCGGTTCAGTAAAAGCCCTTCCCACACATGTTTCTAAAAGGGGGATCAGAAACTACTTTTCCAGTTTTCCATCGGTTTTTCTTTTTTTCTTTGCCTCAAGAATAACGTTACTCAGAAGCTGCGTCCTACGTAGATTATAAAAACAGATCATTTCCTTGCGAAAGTAGTTTTAAGTGCTCAATCCCACTTAGGAGAGATGGAATAATAAAGATAAGAGAATTAATTTCGATGTATACGATACTGCATGGCCGTTAAGGCGTAACGACGGCAATTTTCAAGTAATTTGCTCATCCCTGGCGAGAGAAGCGTTGCAATGCGATGCCGGCCGGCCGGGTGCAGCAAGCAGCGGAACTACGATCGGTGTCACTGTGTCGAGTAAGCCAGTGACGTCACTGGACCCGACACTGGTCTCTCCTGAAGCATCGCCAACGCAAACTCTTCGCACATTCTGCTATCCTTTTTTATTTGTTTATTTTTTCCCCCGTTACTTTTTTGCCTCTTTAAATTATCATCACATTGTAGTTTTGTTTAAAACACGCCTTCCGAAAGCTAATGTCCGCGTTTACGGCCTGCACTTACGCCCAGTTGCATCAACGTTTCTTATGATTTAAATGGAACTTAAAACTGCAATCAACCAATCGAATTGTACCTCCAGGTGTCCTAAGTAGTACTTAAGCTACACGTTACGATTGTGCGTGCACCTATAAACATTGAAATGACTATAAACGGTACTCTACACTTATCTCAAATACTGTCCTGTAATTTTTCAAATTACATTCAATGCTATTACAATTGAAGGAAGTTTTTGCCTCAAGAGTTGTTGACTCTACTAAGAGTGAAAAATAAAAATACCGAATTTATAAACTTAAATAATTTTTTTATAAAACTGATCGATCAATCTGTCACACGGTTAATTTTGTTTTGATGCCGGTCGAGGACGAGTATCATTTACAATCGCATTTAGAAAAACGGTTCACCGTTCCAGATACGCGTTTCCGCTTATCTCGCGCGAGGGCTGCCTCCGGTTGTACCAGGGTAAGAGAAATAAACAGATACATGTTAACTTGCTCATGTACTCAAAACGAGGTCACCATGCGGAGATAGCGGTTATCCATGCAATGGCGGTGCAACTACCGTCCACGTGGCTAACTGTATGAAGAAAAGTGGGCTTTGGCAGCGTGACGCAAGAAGAAATGATTTGTTACGCGTTCTTGGAGAACGCTATGACCCTGTAACACACCAACACCTCTACTCTCCACATTCTCCTAATCATAGGACCAATCGCCGGGAGCGTTATTTACCATGCCTGGATCTTTAACCTCCTCAGCAGTCTCTTGGCTAGTATTTCCAGCAGCAGTGATAATCGATTCTCATAACTAAGATAACCTTCTTGAGGGGACCTTCAATTTATACATGAACGAGCAACCTTTTGCACAGGACAAAGTTTACAAAGCTCATAACACTATCTTAAAAAGCCCTCACCACTGCGCTTCTCTAATATCTCAGAGGTGTACACTGAAAGAAACGGTTATTTAGTCCAGCTATTTAGTTTGTTAGATAGAGTCCTGCTGCTTTATTAGTTGGGACACCCATTTTATTAGTTAATGGTACTAATTCAATAGTCACTGCAACTGATGTAATTGTTGTGTCAACAAATAAAACAGCAGTTTCAACTAATAAAATAGCAGGGCCTTATCTTACAAACTTAATAGTTGGTCCAACTATCCATTTTTTTCAGTGTAGGATCGACTTAATTTCGTAGATAAAAATGTGGTAGGAAATCAAATGCCCGCAATGAAAGACTGGGATTTTGCCAAATATTTTCAATACTTTTGTTTACGTTTTAAGCTTTCACTATAAAATTCACTGGGTCATCAAGTCTGTGTACAATTTATCGCCCGCATACGCAAGGTTTTACGATATTCTGATGGATCGTGAAAGTTTCAACATTCGCCTGTCGAAAGTGAAATTCTTATGTATTCCGTAGGTGGAAGCGCACTGCGCAGTTAGTAACTAGAGACCGGTCTCTCACTCTTGGCTGAAATCTAGACTGCGACCTGCTTCGCGCTATCAATTCGGGTCAGTGGGCTCGTCCGGGCCCAAGTAAGACCATGTAAATGTACACAACGACATAACCTAGGCCCCTTTCGTCGGTGAAACTCGATTCAGTGTACATAACACCCAGGAAAAAATATGTCGCAACAATGCCAATTGTTGACGCCCTCGCCGCAAGGGCAAACAGCTGTTTCACCAGAGCATTTCTTACAAGTCGTTCATACACCACAAAATTTAAAATAATTTGCCTTAGGGCCTTTTTCAAGGAATAGTATTTTAAGAACATCGCAATCTGAAAACATCGTTTTTGTTTGATCTATTATCTGATAATTTCTATTGCTGTGAATTTTTCCTTTTTAAATTTAAAATTACTGAAGGAACATATATATACTGTTGGAAAATTCAGTAATTTTTAACGTAAGTATTGAAAGTTTTTTTCCATTTATGTACATTAAAATTCAAGTACCTTACAATAGTTTTCATGTACATATTCATTAGTTGCATTGTGTACTTATATAACACAGTTTCAATCCTTTAAATTTAATGTATGTGAATGGAAGACTTCCAATTTACGTACAATAAAAATGACTGAATGCTCACATCTTTTCTAAGAGTGTAGTCAAAAGCCTTTGTGGTGAAAACAGTTTTGAGGATGACCTCATTTACAACTTTTTTTAGTCTCAGTCAGATTTTTGGAATTCATTTCCACGATGAGAAACATGACAAACTGACGTTGATACGGCGACAGAAAACATTTTGTGTTTAAAATTCCATCAAAAAATTAACGTATACCGACTATAATCCGCCATTGGGCCTTTTCCAAAATATATAATTTAGCGAACATCATCATCTGCGAACATCTTTCTTGTTAGATATATTATCTGTTAGTTTTTACCCTTGTGATTCAACATTGTAGTCAAAAGCCCCAGCGATCAAAAAGTGTAGTTTCCAGGATAATCTGATTTACAACATTTTTTGGGCTTCGTCAGATTTATGGAATTCATTTCGACGACGACAAACTTGACAAACTCTAGTTGATATGAAAGAATATTTAGTGTTTAAAATTCCATCAGGAAATAAACTTCCAAGTGCTTCTTCTCGCACTAGTTGTAACGGACTTTCTTTCCGATGAGCACTATATCACTGCTAGCGTGGTGCCCTATGCGCGTACGCACTTGTCAGGTGCGTGTTGCAACGTTATATCACGGACATTGCGTAAAGCATTGGCAGCTCGCGTCAAATCTATACGTTCTCCACAACCCCTTCTCTTTAGCCTCATTTTCTTTTTACGCACATTAGGCCCACGCGAGTCCCAAAATCACGACTTAGCTCTCGCGCAATGCTAGCTCCAGATGAGGAGAAAGTCCTTTCTCGCGCGTTTTTCCATATGCATATCCAGTCTGGAAATCGAAACTCGAGAAGTGTTTCGGCCGATGCGTCGTAACTGGTTTCATAAACGAAAATCAGGAAAGTAATTTTCGCGACAAAGAAGAGGGAGAAAGCAAAGGAATTATCGGAACATTACCGATTGTGATATCGGGAAGGGAAGTACACTTGGGCACTTAAGTTCAATTGAATAAATCGTTTAATTGCAGGTGGCACTGTGCTTTTTAATCTCGACACACGTGAGCACTTAATCGCCATTTCCTTTGAAATTGCATGCTTTCCTAACTTTCACCACTGGCATTCTGTCTTTTCAGTCTTTTTATCCTGTACGTGTTTCAGGTGCGGATTTTACTTTAGGTTATTTGGAAATAATATCGGAACGATTTACACGATAATATTGTCAGTGATGAATACAGTGTAGATTCATGTGAGTTGGATCCACTTTCTCAGCTCAGGACGTCTTACACAATCAAATTAGATGATTGCACAAATTGCTACTTAAGGGGGAAAAGTCGAGCAGAAAAAATACCCCGGACACTCTGCGTGACATAGTGCCCTCGATCCTACGTATCTTCATGACGCTGCTTACGAGCAATTGGACCGTATCGCTCACCAGTTTAACTATCGTGTAATACGAAGTTTGCAATAGCAGCAAGTAGCGGAATCGCGATGCCAGCTGGCGTGCAATTTTTCAACGATGATGCCACCTCGTGCTCCATTATCTTCAGCATCGCGATCACGAACCGAGTGAAGAAAGCAGCAACGGATTTATTTCGACATCCACATTAAAACTACTATCATCTACCACAAAAAACCGGGGATCTATCGACCGCAGGAATTACTCAAACCCTTGCTTACGGTTCTTTTAATTTTGTTATTTTCTAATCATATCTCAGCAAAAGATCGTTGAAACGCAACTCTTTTTTTTTCTGCGACCGTACAGCATTTCATTATCGGTCGCTATTAACCTGATATTCCTGCAGTTGAACTTGAAAAATCCTCGTAACCATTACGATAGCTGACGCGGACGGTTGTAAAACATGACAAAATTCAATGCCACGGCTGAACCGATAGCAGAAAGCGAAGGTTTTCATTTTTACGAATCATTGATTATAACTGCGATTGCATCAAAGCTGAACTCCATGTAAGGAAGTTGATTCTAGAAAAGGGAATTGGAAATTACAGAAAAATGTCTTGGTCATTCAAAGAAGTAAATTATTGCAGAAGGAGAATTACTGTTGTTTGAAAATTATTATAGAGGTTCTCTATAAACGTTGCGCTTATGTCGAGGCCGATTACGTACTAGGTTTTCTTTTCTTTCTTTGTTCCGCGACGATGAGACTGCGAGGCGCTAGACTTAACGGCTGCATCTATCAAACCTAGGTGTACGTTGGGTACTTCGACCTACTTTTCTGGGAAAGGCTCGACCTCGCTTTTCTCTTGGCAGATACGCGCCACTTTTCCTACCGTCCTTGTGACTCGAGCAGCGGAACGTGCTACGGAAAACTCTATGTGATCCTCCCTACCACATCGCGCTTCTCGCCAGGAAGAATGTTGGATAGTCATTAAGTGCGTACGTTGTTTACAAACACGGAATTTCTAGCGTCGTATCACGCTTCAGCAGTCTCCACTTTTTAAAACGTTATTGCATCAACTGCCGACAACTTATTTTACTTTAGCAGTTTCCTTTATGTGTAAAAAATGTGCATTGTGCGAGAGAAAGAAGCCTGGAAAAGGCCACATAAGCAAATATTGTAAACGTATTAACTCTGCACGTGCAAGGTCGCCTTATCGATTGCAATTTACGTTTACCACATGTTGTTGCATCGTTACGTCATTGCAACTCGATTACGACCAATATCGATACGTGGGAGAAAGAATGGAACGCACGAATCAAGCACGCATAATCGGTAAACCTTCCAATTTCCTTTCCGTGTTCGAGTCCGCGTCATTTTATGCTCTTTTAAAATTATATTTGAAAATCGTAAATTGTTTTTCTCCTCACTGAAATATAAAACCTGGCTTCGCACTTCCTCTATTGTGTGAGCATTTCGTCAACAAATTAATATCAGATTTCGTGGCCGCTAGAGACACCAGCCTTCCGTTGATAAGGCGTCACAATATTTTTGTAAAAAATAGCATTATGGTTGAGGACCAGTATAAATTGACTCGCGAGAGGACAAAACAGTCTAAAAAATACTGTAAGGCTTGCGGTGGCGCAAAAATTTGGATCTCACTGTCAACCATCTCTTTCGGAGACAGAATACTCAAAAATTAAAATATGGAAACATTAAAATACTTGAGTACAGAAATCACTTTTAAAAAGAAACACCTTTCATCCTTATTCCTAAGTTTGGGGAACTCGCGGTATTAAAATACGTCCATATTTGCTAGTTTTTTCAAATCTTCTTTCCTGTTAGGGGAAAATGTGCGTTCCGCATTTGCATTTCCAGGCTGCGTGCATCCGAGTGGTAGTTGTGGACGGGGTCAAAGACGGGTGTAAATTGGAAAAAGATCGCATAAAGCCAACTTCCGGCGTGCACGGTGCCAGAACTTCCGGTAAAACTAGCGGAAGTTTCGAACGCGTTGCAAGAGCAATGTAGTTCGAAGGCATCACGGTTAGGTATATAACCCGTGAAATTCGAGCACCTAAAAGCCCACAAGGATTCCTGGTGTCATTCTGGCACGCGCGTGCTTTGATTTCGTAATTTCGCCACTCCATTTTCACAGATCGATTGCATATTTCCATTCTGGAATGTATAACTAGGTGTGTTATCTTATCAGCGTCAACGACTTCGTGTTCACATCCTAGGCATGTGTGAACCGAGATTCTAAACCCCTTCGATTTCGACACTGATGTGGGCACGATTTCTTTCCTGATGTCGAGTCTCTCTCTTTTCTTGATGCAACCTTGCGAGCGATCGCATGCATTACACGCATACATATTCACACCGCATAATGCCGACCCGCTCCAATATCCAAGGTAGATGTGGAGCCGGTCGTGGTATAGTAATAATTGCGACACCCGGCATTAGTCGAGTTTGCTGAAAGGCGAGCCGCGTGAAAAGGCCGCTGCACTGCTTTCTCGACTTTCGATAGCAATTCGTTCTGCCTCGAAACGTATGAGAGAATGGTTCAAAAGGCTCGGTTGACAAGATCGAAAGTTATTGCGCAAACTCCTCCGTCATATTCAAACCAATTGTCACAATTTCCCAAATTTATTTCCTTCTTATGTGCACTTCTACAATATAAGTCAGAAAACGTATAATTAAAACCTCATGATGTTGCGCTGCTGTTGTCTTGTCATACGCCTAAACGTCGGTGTTTCAATCCCGGTTCGTACAAATATTCAAGGATTGGTTTTCAAATTACCTCTCAAACCAGACAGAGAAAAGAAAGGATCAAATATGTTGCAGATACATTCTTTAAGAGTTAAAATTTCTCCGTATTTTGGCAAAAGTTTCACAAACTTTAGAAGTTACAGAAGACGGGAAAGAAGCGAGAGCTGAGGCAGGTCGTGTCTTGGAAAGCCACAAGTTTAAAAATTAATTAGAGGCGAACTAAAATTAATAGAATTTTTTTGTTTGCGCCATTCGAAAGATCGTATCAAAAACTATAAATAGCTGTCAGAATCTCAAAATCGAATTTTTGCTTCTATGTCCCTTTCTACAGAGCGCGTGACATATATATTTTTTTCCCCTGTGAGACTTTTGCCAGGATGTATATAAATCAGATATCAAGACTTATAAATTCGGTATCACATAAACAATTGGCAATTCAGCTGATTACCATGAGATTCCAGGAAATTCGTGATTTTATAATCGGATTCATAGGCACCCTCGTTTTTATCTAATGTAGATCGAGCGCGATTCCGTTCTTGGTTTCCCAGAGTTTGCGTTTATGTGGTTTTATGCACCCTAACGGCCTAACGAATGAACGAATCAACGGGCACCGAGGAAACAAGTTGGTGAGCGAACACAAACTAGCTGCACCCACACGCTTTTTCGTGCATAGCAACTCGTGGCAGCAACAAGCGACACCGTTGCTTCGCGCTTACGAACGGCCGCGTCACGAACCCGGCGAAGGGTGAACGTGTACCGGAGATCAGGCCTCGCTCGGCTTATAGATCAGGTTCGGGTTATAGGCTAGAGCAGATTAGTTTGCTCCAGAGCCTTAAACCGACTTGAGTCTTAGACTCTTAGACTTAGAGCCCAGTCCGGTTTTACTAGCTGGAGCAAAAAAGGCAAAAAAAAGCCGATGCCAATGCGGACACGAATCCCTACGGTCTTTAACTAGTTGCACCACCTTCGCACTTAAAGTTCAGACAGCACGTAAGCTTCCAGTAATATCGCAGTTTCTACAAAAATTTTTACGATCGCGAGCACTGCGGCAGCAAATTGTAGGTTGTTCGGAACGACCACTACTGGGGAGGGTTTTACATTTTAAGAATGCTAAAGAGATGTAAAAGTCTAAGTAGACTAGTATTATGTTAAACAAAGAAACCTGCCATATGGTAGAATGGAATAAATGTTTATCAGCCGAAACCACTATTATTGTTCGCGATGGTGCAAGTGGACGCTTTGTTTTGAATCGCAGAGGGTTTGTAGTAGTAGAATCGACAATTGAGGAAAAAATCGATGTAATGGGTCCGGTAATTAAGAGGAATGCCGTGTTCAGCGACCGAGCGACCAGGAATCGCGATACAATGATTCGTGCCTTTCGTTCTCCATTTACAGGCACGAGATGGTAAAGTTCGTCGTTGTTGCCGGCAACTAAGGCTCTGAACGAACGTAACCGTGGTCACGTTCGCGTCCCGTAATGCTTGGCCCCAAGCCAAGCAGATACATACGCAACATGGGACCCAATAAGGCCGGGGTGTATATGTGGAGGGGACACACGTCAGCGCTGGAACGGGTGCTTCCTAGAGTAGCTTCGGCCCGTATTTCCAAATGCGCGAATGTCGTGCTCCCCAGTATTTTACACCCCTATCGTTCCCACGCAATCTTCCAGTCGCCTTAATGAAAACGCCAATAACGGAAATGAGACGCAGAAAAAATGAGTCCAAAGTCAACTGAATAATAGTTTAAATCAACTAGGCCGTAAATATTTTATATGAATAATATCCAAATGATATTCAGAAGATAAATCATCTTTTGGATGCAGATTTGCGTAGTAGGTTGTGTAACAAAGGCGTGTTAGTTACTGTACTGCTTGAAAATTAGCCATGCAAAAGTTTCCCTAAGTCCTCAATGGCCTCCAAGATGACGTGCCTACATCCGATGCAGCAACCCGTTCTAGTTCGAAGCCACCTACTCTCGCTTTTACCTCACTTCGCGACTGACCTACGTCGATTTGACCCACTTACGATCAGATATACAAGAAACGGCATGGCGAATAATTGCAGGCCTCGCATCAGCATTTTCATTGTGCCTCCATTAATCCTCCACCTTCGTCCTGAATTTGGACTACCCGGACTTACCTTGAGTTATATACCAATCAAGATTCCTGACGACCTTATTCTCTGAATTCCGCATACTCATCGACTCTGTAAAACATTGTCTCGCTTTCGAAAATTTAATCAATTCAATTTTTGTAGACTTTATTTAAACATTGAAAGATTAATTACAAAATCTACTCGATTTGAATGAACCAACACGTTGAGCTCGGCTTGTACAAGAAAACCTACATCAAAAGCGATTTTTTCGTTTGGATGGAACTATTTTCCTCGTCATCAGTGTTGATAAATATTTGTCTAAGAATCCCCTCCGAGAAAATTAATTTCTCCTGATGTGACTCAACTGCGCAGCATCAAACATCATATTTTTGGTTACTCCCACCCGGTGAGAAATAGGCCCCAGCAAAAACGCGTGGAGTCGGCTATATTACGCGAGCTGATACTTCACGAGTATACGGTGTAGAATCATCGCGATCCACCTTGAATAACCCATTTTCCGGCAAAGTGGTACAACGCGTATGACATAATCTCACGCCTCGCTCATACACAAGACATTCTCCGTACATACTGTAACATCCTCGATTCACCGGTGGCTGCCATTTTAAATAGACCATAGCACTTTCACGCGTGCGGTCTTTATCGGTGAGGTACGTACAAGACGAAACTACTTGTCTACTTCCGAACGAAAGGCACTTGCCGCTAGCTACAACGTCATTTAGATACAGAGAAGTGCGTGTAGTATGTGTGTTACGTAAATGAAAACATGTGGGCGGAAAGCTACAACCTTGTGGTGACGCGACCACTATGCGAGCCTAACTCCGATACGTTGATTTACAATGATTGTTATAGCAAGGATTTACCTTGTACTATACTGTATTATATATCCCATATGCTCGCCCACAGGAATTCCGGATGAAGCGACTTGACATCATAAGTTAAAATCCATCAGGTACGAATTAGTAAATAAAAACATTCCTACACAGTAAAAACAAAGTCTGAAATTTATGCTGGACTTGTTTTCATTTTTGCCTGAAATTAAGTCGGTAACTTGATTTAATCATGAAAAAAGTATTTAAAAAAGTCCTCCTGAGTCTTAAAACAAAAATAAGTCTTTAATTGGGCTGAATTGTAGTCCATTGGTTTTAAAAACAGATTTAATTGTCTTGTCTTAGGATGAAAACACTTCGAGCTGTAAAGAAAACTATAATAAAGCTGTTTTTCAGACCTCGAAAGTCTTAAGTTGTGACGTCACTCGCGTCTTGCTCTATAAGAAGCCATTTCCATAATTTGCATAAAAAGTTGGTCCGGCAAGAGTCGAATGTGAAGTGCAATATCTGTTAATCATACCAGATAATACTTAGTGCACCTATTTATGTTTCTTCTTCTTCTTTTGAATCTTCAAGCTTTGACTTTTCACGGTAAGTACCTCTTTACTTTATTTTCTGGTGTTGCAACAAG
>CAKNWT010060664.1:0-16400 GCA_932066315.1 Andricus coriarius | reverse complement strand
TGTTGTTTTTTTTTTGTAAAAAATAATGTTTACAACGAAAAAGGTAGTTACTTCATTTTTACGAAAAAATTGATCTTTACAAGATGAAAATTCACTTATTTTGTTAAAAATATTTTCTCTTTTATGAGAAATTCAATTATTTAGGCAGAAAATTCATATTTTTTCGTTATAAATTCAACCTTGTGTGCAAACATAAGTCTTCGGGGATTTCCCGCCTCGAAGTTCGAAGTCAGTTGTCCAGTGCAGTCCGATGTTTTTTCATCACCCGCATCTTTATAAGTCAATTTTTAAATAATTCTACTTTAATTTAGTGACTTAATAAGTATTATCTACTGAGAGAGTGGGATAGTCTATATATTTGAATATTTTCTCAAATTCTACAACATAAACCGAAACTTAAAAATGTTAAAGTGTCTACGGGGGACTTGGCTTTAATCTTCAGCCCTGAGAATGCTGACGTCCCTAGTGAGTCTCATTTTACCTAACTGCTGTGTAATTCCTCTCCTAATGAAAGTGAAAATCTCTTTAAAAATTCTGCAATCTATACTTTCTTTTAAGTGAATAGTTAATATCACACAAAAGTAAACTTTATATAATTCATTTTATAAAAATGTACAATCCTTTGCGCTATTTCATAATATACTGATATGAAAATAATACAACCTTTATATGAATTATTACATATCAGAATTTTCACTTTTGGAATTGAGATTTTACATAACTCTTTTGTATTATTTATAGTTCTGATTTGTATTAAATCCCAAAATAATTGTAAACTTTATCTAAATGCAGTATTGTCCTCCATTTACCTAACTAATTGGGTAAATTTTGATGAACAAATTTTCTCCGTGTATCTATTTAATATTTTGTAACAAGCTTGGGAAAAATATTTTGCTTAGAAGTATTAACTCACACATAAAATATATTAGTTTTGTAATTTATATGTATTATTATGAAATTATCCAAATTTAAATTTTTTTGAAGTACATATTTTGTATTATTGAAAATTAAGAGTTCAAAAAATGTTTCCGAAGGAATTTTTTGAATTTGTACTTTTATTTTATAATCAGCTCAATTTATTGAAAAAGCAACATTCATTTACTTAACTGATATATAAATAAAAAATATTTTTAACGATGTAATAATATATCAAATGCAAACATTTGATTCAATTTGATTCAAATTTAAATTTTTTTCAAAAATAAAATTTTTCGCCCGACACAGGGGGATGCTGAATTAAAATAAAAACGGTTTAATACGCAAAAAATTATTCAGTTCCGAGAAATTAAAACTTAAAGCTCTCGACATCACAGTAATATGGTAGATTTTTTTGTGGCTGTAAATCTGAAAAAATCTTTTTTTTTCATGAAATGATAGTAATTTCTACAAATATCATTGTGAAAACGTTGTAAAAATTATTACTAAGTACTAATACTTTCTCAATCAAAAATTATGAGAATGTAATAAATTATAACAAATTTGAATCTCTTTTCTTGCTGAACAACTTTTATCTATCAATTTTTATTTCGTAACTTTTGTCGTTTTTCCAAAAATTTAATTTTTTATTTTCAATGTTTTTTTTCACGAAAAAAAACTACGCGTTCTATCAAGAACTGATTACCAATGTTTAGATCTTTTTTCGGAGCACAATTTTAGTATGTTCATCTTTTTTGTATCTTGCACAGTTTGACCACAAAATGGAATGATTGATTTTTCATTATTTTTTGTGCGATCAACAAAAATTGCTATGATAATATTGTAGAGCTTTCAAAAAAGCAACGTTTTTCTTCTCTTGACTTTTTTGCATAGCGTGCGTTGTTTGGCTTAAAATTTTCATTTTCGTTTTTTTTTTTTTTGATTTGGAAAATGTTACAACTCTGATCATTTTATTTTTATCGAAAAAACTCGAGAGGCTAAATTATTCAAATTTCCGAGTACTACGAATAGACTGTACATAGAATTTTTAAATCTTGAAAAAAGGTCTCAAAAATTTTCAAAATACTTTAACTTTTTGAATTTCTATCCAAAAACGCTGGTTAATAAACTCTTTCTTTCTTTTAGGACCTAAAAAAGTGTGCCAAAGCTCGATTTGATCCGTCCATTTTTTGAAGAGTTATCCTGTTTACGGACTGACGGACAGACGCCATCGCAAAAACTTGATTTTCTGCTTCAGGGGGTCTCAAAACGTGGAGATCCGTTGGAAAACTGAGGTGTGAAATTTCTGAAAATTCTAATACTATCTCAATCATAAATGATGATAATGTAAAAATTACCATAATTTTAAGGTCGAGTATTCTGTTCCGGCAAAATATGCGGATTTTAAATTTCTCTTCCGGCATATTTGGCCGGATTTTAATTTTCTTATGTGCATATTTTATCGTGTACTAAATTGAATTCCAAAGAATTTATTATGAATTTCAAACAATTCTAGATTAATTGCAACGAGTTAAAAAATTGATATTTGAAAAAATATGTTGGATAATAGAAAATTAAAGGGAGATCTTGATGACAGGTGGAGGTTATGTTTCATCTGAGACGTTGGAAAGGAGTAGTGATTTGACCAACACTATTTATGTGACCAGTCACAGGGGTGCCTTCCCGCCCCCACGAGACGTTGGAAAGGGTAGGGGGTTGCCCGACTTTACTTGTGTAAATAGTCACAGAGAAGCCTTCTCGCCCCCCACAAAACGTTGGAAAGGGGTAAGAATGTGACCTACATTATTTCTGTGATTGTTACAATTAATTATAAAATAGTATATTGCGTGCTAAAGGGAGAGGTTTCCGACAACAACCATTGCTGAAAGTTTCACTTTCGTTTCTAATATGGACGAATGATCAGTTGATAGCTTATACTTTTATTGACAAGATTGGTAGTAGTTGTCCTTAATATTTTACTTGTTGTCGCGTCAACTTTCGATGGTACATACTATTTTCAGGTAATAAGCCTTACCACTTTAATTAGTAAGTCTTACTATTAAATTAGTTAGTCTTACAAATAAGCTAGTGGATCTCACTACTTAAAGTAGTAACCCTCACTATTACAATTAGTAAGTTTTACTATTTAAAATAGTAGTCCTTACTATTAAAATTAGTGAGTTTCACTATTTAAATTAGTAGTTTTAACCATTGAAACTAGAAAATTTTACTATTAAAATTACTGGCTCGTGGACTATTGCGAAGTTAGTACTTCTCAATATTGAAATTATAGTAGATTTTACTATAATTTCTAATTCGTGGACACAAGACGTCCTCAGGACTTACTATAGAAACTAGGTCCTGATAAGACGAAATGTCAAAATACACCCACATGACCATTGGGGTCTTAATGAAAAACTACTATAATTTCTATATTTAAAAGTACAGACTTTTCAGTAAAGTACACTCCCGGTAACTGCCAGTCTGACGAGGCTGTAGGGGAGTATTATTTTTTCAAACTTGTTCTCGGGTTAAGAAGAACCCGGTTTTTAATCATAGCCACGGACTAAGTCAAGTGACTGATGAGATGATGATATAATTACTTTATTTAATACGATGTATGAACCCATTTGCGATGATCTTGTAGGTACAAAATTAGGAGCATGGTGTAGTTTGCAGTTCGTCTTTTACCACTGTTATGCTTACACAGCGGCCGTGAATCTGGATGCTTTCTTAGAGCTACCATGTATCACTTTTTAGGTTCTTAGTCGCTTGCTTCCTGATGGTCCAGAAAGTTTCTTACAATGCGACATGTGTTTAGTAAAACTGCCTTCTGAGCTGCTGCCAGTACCCTACTGACTCCTAAACGTTCAAGATGTTCAGTGCATCTTGCGTGCACATTGCCTGTAGCCGAAATCACAATAGGATGAATAGATGCATGTTTCACATTCCTCCATATTGTCTTTACTTCATGTCTTAGCGCGCTATACTTGTGGATCTTGGTTGTGTAGGTTGCCTGCAAGTTTCGGTTAAGTGGACAAGCAATGTCGATGATGTAAACTCTTCCACCTTTTTTTTCCCGCATGACGATGTCCGGCCGATTGGCTCTGATGTAATGGGGAGTTACTCATAAACCATAAACTACTCCCTTTTTATTATTATTATACCATTAAGCCGTTTCCCTTTCGGGGTAGGCGTGAATTGCACGGTTGGAAAGTAGTAGTATGTGTGGATGGGTATATAGGTAAAGGGTAGATAGGTATATAGGTGTAAGGTATAGATATTTGAGATTGATCTAGAATTCACGTGTTATTTATTTAAATAACGCGTTCATTCCGCAACACTGATCCGACCCAGGTTGCTGATCAATCGCTCAAGCGATCACCCCACGTGGAGACCTTACAAAATGTTTATGTGTGGCTCCCCACTTGGGCCTATTAGTATCCAAGGTCTTTGTTTCAGGCGTCATTCGCTCTACTCACATTCTTTTTATAAACTATCTGTCGTCAAACTTTTCTGTTCTGGCATACTACACTAGCTTCCTTCACGTCCATGCATTTTTTCATGCAAAATCTCGTGTTTTTATGGCTTCTTATGTCTCTTCGGATTAATGTCTCATTCACAGACTCTATCCATTCTTTCGGCGGTCTACCTCTGGGCATTCTGCCATTTACTTTACCGTTATAAACCTGTTTGTTCAGTCGTTCATCTTTCATTCTTTTAAGATGTCCGAACCAACTTAAGGGCATGTACCAGACTGTCACGTGACCTATTCTTTTGAACGAACTTACTCATAAACTAATAAGTCGAATGGATTTTCTATACCAGGCACACTTTCGTCTTTCTTGCCTTTATGTCTGTCTGGTATGAAAAATTCATTCGACTTATTGGTTTATGAGTAAGTTCGTTTAAAATGATAGGTCACGTGACAGTCTGGTACATGCCCTTAACTGATTTCTTTCCCATATACCAACTAGTGTCTCCCCTGTACCACATTCTTTGAGGATTATCTCGTTTCGGACTTTTGTGCATCAGTGTTTTCCCGCATATCGTGCGCAGAGGTTTCATGCCAATCGCGTTAATTTTACTCTTGTCCTTTTGTTGACATGTCCATGTCTCGCTACCGTATAGTACAGCCGGTACAATTAAAGCTTTATATAGGTCATTTTAGTTTCTTTTTATTTGTTTTTATTTCTAAGAATGGACCCTGCTCTACCGATAACCTTCTTACACTCATTAATGCGGCTATCTAACTCCCCATCTATTTTCCCTTCGCTTGTGAATAGGCCAAGAATTCGGCACTTATTGAGTACACCCATTCTTAACGGTCTTCACTACTGCACCTATACTGCACAGTCTTCGAAAAATATGTGCCATGCAAATTTCGATAAAGAATCGGTTCAATCATGTAGATTCGAGGAGCATTCGGCCTATCTATATTAGCAAAAAAGTTAATTAATAAAATGTATGCAGATGGGTACCCGGGTGCCCGGGTTTCAACACAAGGGTTAAACGCTTAGCGTTGAAGGTAGGATGGAAGCGTTGGCACAAAAGGAGAATTCTGTAAAAGGTACTTCAGAGTGATTGACATAAACTGGTTGATCAGTGCCCAATTGCAACGCCGGGTATCGATTATTTTGTCGGGCCATTCATCTTAAGCGCTTTGCAAAGAACTTCGGATACAATCTTTCAATCGCAAGTAGCGTTTGTCATGCGGTTGTGAATTAGCTATTTTTATCACCGATTGAAATTCTTTTTCTGCATAAACTGACACGAAAGCAATGCAAAGGGATCAAAAAAGTCTGATATATTCCACTCCACAGGTACAAATATGTACCCAAATCTGACTTTTAAATGGTCGTAGCGCAAAAACTGTCCATAATTTGAGTTTTTGCCATAAGGATTTTTTGATCAGGAGAGCATAAGCTAAAAAATATCACAAACTTAGAAAATTCCACCGGGACCTTTTTTCTCATGTATTTGGTGCGTGATCCTTTATGATTTTTTTTTAAATGATGAAATTTGTGGAAATTTTTTAACTTTGTGGAAAATGGAATTTGTGGAAATTTATGAAAGTTTTGGAAATTTATGAAATTGATGATAATTTACGGAAAATTATGACGTTATTAAAAATATTCCGGAATAGAAAATTAAAATCCGGCAAAATATGAAACAACAGTACACACTACGTAATTTTAATACATAAGGGAAAAAATATTTAATTTACGAGAATTTAAAGTTTTAGGACCTCCTTGCTACACTTTCGGACTAATTTTGATTTCAAACAGTCATTCGAGTTTTTTAGTATCACCTCTTTAGAACTAGCAGTTTTAGATTTTAAACACTTTCGTATCTTCAACTCACCATACTTAAATAAGATACATATCTTCATAAAGATAGACACACAACTTAATTTTCCCCTTTATTCAAGAACTTTTCTACTTAATTAAAATTAATTTTTCTTTCACTTGCCGGCCGCGCAAACTACTGGTGTGTGGTGGATACACTTAGAAAATTCTCGGATACATAAATTTGAAAAAGGTAACAAAAAAAGTGACCGCATTTTACCGAGACTGCGAGAATTTACGAGAACATTCATTTTTTACTTTTATTTTTTATTTATTAAAGTTAAATAACTTTTGTATTCAATGCACTTCACACAAAACTACCAGGTATCAAGTTAATACGGCAAATGAATCAAAATGGTGCAACGTTTTCATATATCTATTCATGATCAACTTTTGATTCAAATTTCTAGAGAGTACTTTTTAACATCCTGGCTTTTTTGGAAATGTGCAAAAAAATATTTGAGTTAGACACTAAGAAAAAGGTTTGGTTATGACCAGGGCTCGGAACTGCTCAAGCTTCAAAAAATAATAAAATAGTAACCATACTTCTCTCAAAAAAGTAACCGTAAAGTAACAATAATTTGGCAAAAAAGTAACCAAAAAGTACAATTTTCTACCAAAAAAGACGAATTTTCCACTAAAATTATGAATCTTCAACAAAAAAATATATATTTAAGAAAGTAGTTCAACTTTTAACAAAATAGTTGAATTTTTCGGACTAAAAAGACGAATTCTTAACGAAAAATGTAACAGTTGATATAATAACCGAATGATTTTTCAACAAAATAGGTTCCCTTTCAACCAGATTATTGAATTTTCAACCCAAAAAGACGAAAAGTCAACAAAATAAGTACATTTTTAACCGAAAAGATGATTTTTCAAATAAAATTATGTATTTTTAAACAAAAGGGTGATTTTCAATCAAAAAGATTAATTTTCTACCATAAGAGATAAATTTTCAACTAAAATGATGAATCTTCCACAAAAAAATGAAGTTTCAACAAAAATTGTTCAACTTTTAACCGAATTTTCAACCAAAGAAGATAAATTCTCATCGAAAAATATAATACATACTACATAGTTCAATATTTGAACAAAAAAATATTTAAATTTGAAATAAAGAACTAAAAATTTTAGCTAAATTGGTTTTCTGTGAAAAATGACTTTCGCGGATTCAATCAAATTTCGACGTTTTGAGGCCCTCTGACTCAGAAGAAACGATTTTTATGAAGGTCTGTCTGATTGGATTGGATTGTGCTTTAGCACACTTTTTGAAAGCCTAAAAAGAAAGAACGAGTTCGTTAACCAGCTATTTTGGATACAAATTCAAAAAGTGAACACATTTTGAACATTTTTTAGACCACTTTTTTTCATGATTTGAAAATTCTATGTACGGTTATTAGTTGTACTAAAAAATACAAACAATTTATCCTGATGACATTTTTCGATAAAAAAAATTATCAGAGTTATAGCATTTTTAAAATCCAAAAAAACAAAAGAAAATTAACATTTTAAGCTGAAAAACGCACGATATGAAAAAAAGTCAAGAGAAGAAAAACGTTTATTTTTGAGAGCCCTAAAAGATTATCATAAGAACTTTTTGAATTTTTTCGAAAAATCACAAATTTAAATTTTGATCGCACAAAAAATAATAAAAAATCAAAAACTCCATTCTGCTGTCGAACTATGTGAGATACAAAAAAAGATGAAGAGATAAAAATCGTGCACCTAAAAAAGATCTACAAATTTGTTAGTGATCACATTTTGATAGGATGCGTAGTTTTTATTTTATTCGTGTAAAACCAACATTAAAAAAAAAAATGTTTTGGAAGGCGACACAAAGAAGGAAAAAAAATAGGCAAGCTTGTTCACTCAAATAGGATGTACAAATTTGATATTTATAATTTTTAGAAAGGGCGAGTAGTTTTTTTTCAATTGTAAAAAATGAGAACAAAAATTCAAAACATTAAATTTTTGGAAAAATGACACGAGACGAAAAACAAGGAAAAAACAAAAGTTGTTTAACCAAAAAAGAGCTAGAAATTTGTTATAAACTCTTCTTATAAAAAAGTAATTTTAAATGATGAATTTACTTTTTGGAAAAACGACACAAGCTACACAAACTTTTTATTTAACAAAATTTTTCGCCTACATTATATCTAAAAAATTGCTTAGAACCACTTTACACTACTATGCATTTTTTCAGTTTAAATCATGAAAAATAAAATTGAAAGTAAACAAATTCAATTTATGGAGAAACGACACAAGTTGCAATAAAATGCATGATAACATCATTTTTTGTATGGGATGCACACTTTTTTATAATCATAAAAACAAGACAATGAAAATACGTATGTTTCAATACCAATGCATATTATGCATTGTGATAATATACATTTATTGAAATGATAGATTTTTCATGGTAGATGAGAATAAAAATTAGTGCAAAATAAGGAGCAAATATTGAAGTAATCATGAAAAAATAAAATTTGTACATTATTTTGCAAAATCTGAATAAGCAGTACCAGCTTGAGATACAGAAATAACTATTTGATATAACAGTGTTGAAGATAATGTAGAAAAGTCCATATTTTTGACAAAATCGAGTGCGAAGCACGAGATACGTGATGAAAATGTGTTCGTTAAAGCCACAGGAGCTTTTACAAAAGAGAATTCACAATCACCAGCTTACATTTGTCGATGATTTGCCCCAGGCTCCGGTGGGAATCGAACCTCACGTCTTCTGATTGCCGGCTGGATGCTTCAACCACTAAACTACTAGACGAAAGTGTCTGTCTATCTATATGTATGTATGTAGGTGGGTGTGTATGTAGATTTTTAGTTTTGTTAGCTTACTCTTTAAGTGTCCTAAAATAAAGGTCCAGTTCGTTAGCCAGTCATTTTGGATAAAAATTCAAACTGTGAGCAGATTTTGAAATTCATATTTTGAAAATTTTTGAGAGCACTTTTTTTCATTATTTAAAAATTCAATGGATGGATAATAATAGTAATCAAAAAGTCGAACAAAATATTAAAATTTCTTTTTTTGATAGAAGAAAAATGACCAAAGTTACAGCATTTACAAAATCCCCAAATACAAACTAAAATGAACACTTTAAGCCAAAAAAACGCACCATATGAAAAAAGTCACGAGGCAAAAATCGTTGCTTTTTGAACATTCTACAATACTGTCATAACAACTTTTTGAATTTTGTGAAAAATAAAAAATTCACATTTTGATAGCACAAAAAAATAATGAAAAATTCCATTTTGCGGTCAAACTATGCGAGATATGAAAAATGATGAAGAAACAAAAATTGTGCATATAAAAAACATCTACAAATTTGTCAGGAATCACTTTTTATAGGATGTGTAGTTTTTGTTTTATTCGTAAAAAATAGCATTGAAAATACAAAATTCAATTTTTGGAGAAAAAAAACCCACAAGAGACAAGATCTAAAGTGCCAAAGTTACTGGAAAAATTTGTGAAAGTTTCCGAATGAAACATTCAACAACTTACACGCGTTTTTAAATAACACGTATAATGAGTTAATTCATTTAATCATTTCTGGCAAAGAATATAGCCAAAAGTAACCTTTTCATAAAATAAGTAACTTTTTAGTAACTGCGGATCAAAAAAGCAACTAAGTTACTAAAAAGTAACCCGTTCCGAGCCCTGGTTATGACGGGCTAGCGAGCACCCGATTAGGCTCCGAAAAGACTGACTAGATAATAAGAAAAAAAATCATTATTTTAAATGTTCATGTTTCATTTCTGGTACTTTTAAACTCCCTGGCTTTTTTTTTAAAGTGCAAAAAAATATTTGGATTTGTTACTTAGACATTTTTTTGGTCATTACGGACTCGCTAGCACTCGATTAGGCCCAGAAAAAACAGTCTAGATTACACTGTCTAGACAAGGCCCTATCTGGAAGCAAGTATGCCTAATTTGAAAAAAGCCCAAGGGCATTAAAAAATGTTAATTATTTCCCGAGTTATTACAATTATATGACGTTTTTTTCCATATCTCTTTATAAAATTGACATTCTGCTTTTAACTTGGACTTATTAGACAACAAATTCTATTATCCGTCTTTCTAATATGAGGAAATAATCTTACGTTAAATTAAAACATTAACCCTCCGTCCCCCACGTGGGGTCTATCCAGACCCCAGACACACTAATTTCCTTATGACATTCGCAATTTTGCATCCCGTTGCCTATTGCGTTGAGTATCTTTCCTCTCAATAGTTATCAAGACGCCAGTAAGAGCGCTTTAATCTCTGAGGGAGGTATGTGATCCCTTTTTTCTCCATGTTTTTGTTGAAAAACGTGATTAGAGTCCGCTCAGACCCTACGTTGCTATTATTAGTTTTATATAGTCTTGTCAAGTTGATGCCTCAAGACTAAATTTGCAATAAAAATTTCTTAAGTTTTCTCATATTCAAAGTGTAGTGTTTGTTTGTTCCAGTTTATATTTTTGAAGTGTGATTTCGTTATTCAGTAGTATAAGGAGGTTGTCTTTTTGTATCTGATAAGGTTTAAACTTTATTTTAAACTCTCTACTTAAATCCTGTTTGCTTTGATTACCTACCATATTTTTGTTCGTGTTATTAAAAGACAAAAATAATTTTTCGGCGCCGGTCCAATGCGATTCCACGCCGCTTGCGTCGTGAAAGTGAGTGGTGTCCATGTAGACCCCACGTGGGGGACGGTATAATACGTGTACTTCAATGATAAAGAGTAGGAAATGCACTTACTGAAATATGGTAAATACAAGTTACTTATATTTGTGGAACAAAAATGTAATATTTGTGTTGCTATTATATGAAATGTGTAATTTGCTTGAGGGAACTATCTCTGAAATGTTGTCGTTTAGCAATACCCTTTGTATGACTGATTTACCCGACTCGCTTTGTTTAGTTCACAACAGGCCCATCTTGATCGCGCCTGCGCGTCTACTTTCGTAAGCAACAAGAATCGGATGGCCAAAACAGACATACTGTATGGCTGTATCTATACCAGCAATAAAATAGAGCTAATTTAATCATAAATATTGTTGTACCACTTATTCATTTCTATCAGTGTACAGTATCATCTCATTGCTGTGACTTATCTGCTATAATAAGCTTATGTAAATCCGATCACACTTGCACAAAATTTTTACAATTTAACTTGTTTTTCAAATGAATAAAGTAAAGCAGCTAGCTAATAGCTGGTTAATAATTTCAAAAATATTCACTAAGTTACTAAAAATCAACACAAGTGCGTTATAAGCCATTTAAGCTCAAAAAAGGGTTCGTCCTCGTCTTTCTTGGAAGCATTTTTTCTTCACATACTTTTTCAACGTCAAAGCCAGAGGACTCGAATTTTCTCGCCGATAGTAATCTAATGCCTAACTTACGTCACGAAAGCCCAAGTTGAAGGCAGGATGTCAAAATTATAGAGATACGGCAAAGAACGTCAAATTTCGATGACTTAAACAAATTTTAATAACTCGGAAAATAATTAACATTTTTTAATGTTCTTAGGCTTATTTTAAACGAAATTCTACATAGTACTTGTCTCCCGTGTAGGAAATAATAGGGGTAGACTTGCTTCCAGTTAGGGCATCGTCTTGACTGTCTAATATAGACGGTCTTTTCTGGCCCTAATCGGGTGCTGGCTAGTCCATCATAAACAAAAAATTATTAAGTATCAAACCCAAATATTTTTTTGCACATTTCAAAAAAAAAAAAACCCCAGGGAGTTTAAAAGTATAAAAAATGAAAAATGTACATTAAAAAAAAAAAATTTTTTTTCCTTATCATCTAGACAAGGGGTCTTCAAACGTAGATCCTGTATCTACTGGGGATTCCAGGCCTACTCTGATCTACTCTGCTCTGACCCAGAACTGTCAAAATCCTTTACCTGATTCGAGCCGCTTCGAATCCTTAAAAAAGGCTCCACCACGTTCAAATTTCAGAACCGAGCCCTTCCAACTGGGGCTTTCCCCCGAGGGGTCATACATTTTCTCTCAGTTTTCCTTTCGGAAAAAAAAAAATGGTAGATCTTGAAAAAGGTCTTGCGATCCTGGGTCGCGCTGCACCTGTGGATTGTGGAGACCCCTGATCTAGAGTCTAGACTCTAGAAATAATTTTTAAGGTCAACCATTTAAAATAGATTTTCACAAGACCGACTGACTAACGCCAGATTAGCTCTTCCATACTAACGCGAGATAAGCTTGTCCAGAGTAGGATTTCATTATACAAAAACGTTTCTCTTCTACTCAGCGCCAAAATAGATCGTCTTGACAGCACCACACTATCGGTCAGTACGAACTATCCTGGCCCGAATAGTTCCCCGATAATTTTCTACACGAGCTAAATCATTAAGATATTATTTTTTACTTGCAATATTTAAAAAAAATTATTATCATATTTTAATGAATGTTAGTAATATTTATAAAAATATGATTGTTTTAAAACATTTTTAAATCATGTGGTGAGCACAATCATTATTTGAATTTTGTGACTTTTGTGCACCATGTTTGACCTGAGGGTAGAATCTAGGAAAAAAATTCTAAAAATATCTAAATAATTCTACAAAATACTGCGGAGAATTTGGTTTAAAATAAACCCTAGATTATTAAAAAATGTTAATTATTTCCAGACTTAATTCAATTTTTCGAAAACATCAAAATATGAATTTCTTTTGCAATATATTTTATAAAATTGACATTTTGCCTTCAACTTGGGTTTGAAATTTCAAGGTCACTTCGGTAGGGTAAAAAATATTTGAATTATTTTTTGTTATGTTGGTACAAATCTACTTGCTTCGAACTATTTTTTCTGATAATTTATGCACCGAAAATTAATTTGATTGTCAAATAAAGAGCAATATATCACTTTTAGATATTTTCTTGTAATCCAAAATCAATAAAAATGATTTTAATATCAACATTCCTCATATATTATTGTTGCAACATATTGAAAATACATTCTCATTGAAGTATATCACACATTATATGGTCAAATTGTCCAGAAATTTACCGTAACTATTTTTATTAATAATTTAAATCTCAAAAAAATATTTTTGCTGTTCGAATTTGAAGAAGTGCTTCGTTTTTTGTGATTTTTAGCTATATCTACGATGCGGAGACAGAACGGAATTTTTTTTTGAAACTTTAGGGGAGTGTTTTTGACTCCCAAAAGAAAGTTTTCATTGCTATTAGAACTTCGCTCAAACAACTTTTTTTTTTCGATACGCCCTAGTGTACACTGTATCGGTCCAGTTGTGAACTCCTCGTATAATACTGACTTTTCCACGTCAACTATTTACCTTCAGCTGAGTATCATAGGTACTTAGTTTTGTTGATTCGAAAAATTCTAATTTTTAAAAAATATAAAACTTTACTTGAAACTTGTTCTAAACTAAAATTTAAGAAAGTTAAGTAAGGTTTGAAAGAATGTGTATAATCAATAAATAAAATTCAATTCCGAAAAATATGGAGTTTACTGGACAGGGTGTCCCAGACTCAAATGTCCGGACTTATATAGCAGAATATAAATGAAAAAAATTAATCGAAAATTCCTTTTCCAAAGATCAGTTGAAGTTTTAGTTTTTGAGTTATGAAATATTTAGGGTGGGCCAATCAGGAGCGCGGTACAAACAAACGTGTGTGCATGAGCGGGAGTCCAACGCAGTGTTATCGAAGCGAAGAGGTAGGGCTAGCGACGTGAGAACAGCGGTCACTATACTACGTTGGACTCCCGCTCCCGCTCACGCACACTCGTCTGTTTATACGGCGCTCCTGATTGGTCCAGCTTAAATATTTTATACCTAACAACTAAAACTTCAACTGATTGGAAAAGGGACACCCGGTATATAAAACTACAAAACAATTTTAATTCCTAATGTTTATTACTATTTAGGTTTAACAGTGGTGTCAGACAGAACGCGGATATCTCTGGCAAGCGCAGTAGTGATTCCTTCGTATTTTTATATTGACACATGGGGTTACACGACCTAAAAATACACAGCAATCACTGCTGCGCATGCCAGATATATCCGCATTCTGAAACCACTGAGGTTCAAGTACATTAAATATAAAAGTTATTTAACTTTACAAAACAAAAAATAAAAGTAAAAAATGAACGTTCTCGTTAGTTCTTGCATTCTCGGTAAAAAACGGTAACTTGCTTTGTTACCTTCTCCAAATGTATGTTACCGAGAATTTTATAACTCTATAACCCAATATCCTTGAACAAACCACCAACGTATGCATTAGACGGTTTGTGGTATCCATGCAACTGAATGCCTGTTATGATTAGCTCACGCGTGCAAATGCAGCGGAAAGACGAGAGCAGACGAAACATGTCGTCATCCGCCCCCACTGTCTTTCAGTGACGTCAGGTATCGTGTGCACTCGTCTTTCCAACACAGTTCCACGTGTCAGCCAATCATAACAGGCACTCCGCGACATGGCGGCTCTGACCCCCCGAAACAATGGTGCATTAACCGCGTGCCTGTTGTGCTCGATCCTTCTAATTCATACGTCCATGGTCGCTACGCCTATTTACCGTGTGTGAATTAGGGTATTTTCACTTCAACCACCAGCTAACTTCACTTCATTGAGTGCTGAGGGGAAAACAATGGACCAAATGCATGAGATTCGGTCCATTTTTGCCCTATTTTGCTAATATCTTCGTAAAAAATAATTTTTTCTATTTAAGTGTATTCGAAAAATAGTTTTTATTTTTTGAGAACTATTTAATGACATAATAAAATGATAATAATTATTATTCATCACGAAGATATTCGAAAAATAAAGCTTTGTCTTATGCATTTGGTCACTTGTTTTCCCCCTCAGCAATCAACGTAGTGAAGTTGGCTGGTGCTTGAAGTGAAAATACCTAATAGTGAACGCGCGAATGTCATAAACTCATAATTCGAGTATCATAACAATGAAATGTATGACGCATGACAAATCCAACGACAACCAATAAGCGATGTTAATAAAACAACCTCATTATAAGCCCTAAAATCCAGGCCGAGATCCCATTTTTCAGATTAATGCAAAGAAAAACTCACCTCAGTAGCTAACTTTCCCTTCGACGCCATCTTTACAGTGATTAACCGTCGACACACCTGTGTACGCCGGTTTTGAAAACACCGAGCACACTTTAAAAATGTCGTTTGTTATCCCTTTAACAGTTTATTTGGACGTATTCCGTAAAAATGTAATTTCAAGAAGGAACACACATTCGTGAACACGCAGGCTTGCTAGCTTAGCACTTTTCAATCGACCCTAGGACCGGGACATTAGCATTACCGATTCGACATGGACTCGCTCCAACTCGCAGCTCGCACGACTGCAACTGACTGTGGCATGTGGTAGCATGGCATATATCGGTATGCAGTGACGTCACTGCACATCAGTGGCACGTTGGTCAACAGTAGTCACCATAGCCTGCTATATAGCCTACAATGTGTACGACATTTTTATCTGTTCACATTCTCATCCTAAATGAGAAGGTAATTAGCTTTATTACATTCTCATCCTAAAAGATATCTATAAAATTGCTTGGAACATTTTTGTGATAACATGCATAGTTTTTGAATAATTTCGTGAAAATTTTTATCAAAAACATTCTGCTTTCCAGCAAAACTATGAGGGATAAGAAAAAATGGTAAAAAGCAAAATTTGTCACCTTAAAAAGATCTACAAATTTGCTCTAGACCAATTTTTCACGAGACCTATAGTTTTTTTATAATCGTGATAACCCGTCTTAAGAAACTCAAAATTATTTCTTGCCGGACTAAGCGAGGTCCGAAAAAAGTGTTAACTGCAAAATTTTCGTTCTCAGCAAAATTTACGTAACGCTTTTTCTATAGTAAGTGTATGTGGCTTTAGCATTAACTCAACACTCGAGGTGACACTCCCTCCTCCTTGCAGCATTACATATTTTTTGAACTGCCCCAAATTTGATTGAAACCATTTTTTTTTTTTTTATGAAAAGCACCGTTCTTGTTTTAACCCTAGAAGGACTATACGGGGTTAAACGGCACCCCATTCAAATTTTGACATGCTTTTCTGACTGTGGACAGCTATGGTTGGGTGCGGGACCCTAACCATAATTCACTTCAACTATACGTCA
>CAKNWT010060663.1:0-13807 GCA_932066315.1 Andricus coriarius | reverse complement strand
TAAACCTTTTAATTAAAAAAAGCCTTTTATACGCAAATGTGATAAACTATTGCTATCGGAATGAAAATGAACATAATTTCTATTTACTGCGCGGAATTAGAGCAAGTAACTATCAACAAGATTAAAAGTTTTGCAAACGTGTCGAGTCCCTGGAGTACTCTAAAGAGACTCAGCGTACGAGGAATTCGCTTTAAAGTTCGGACTCGCAGAATTTACAATTGGAGAACTTGCCGGCTGGACTGTACCGCGAAGTAACGGCTTGCGCTAAGTATCTCAGCATACACATCTTTCCCTCCGGACCAAACCCTCTTCCCCTGGTTGTAGCCCGCTGAAATCGCGCCGGGAGGCCGAATGTATTTCTCGGAGGGCTTAATGTTGGTGAAAGTGGAAGTACGGCACAATGGGGCCAGATCCCCCGCTTGCACACCGATACAGAAATACAGACAAATACGCGTAAATGCGTTCGTATACGCGATATCGCCTAAGGGCTGCCGGGAGAACTCGTTATCAAACACACCCCAACTACAGAGACTATCTTCGCGCTCTCTCTCACTCCCTCTCCTTCTCTCTCCCTCTCTCGCTGGCTCCCTCTGCCCATAACGAATATCGGTCATAACCGAACTTCTGACCTCCTGTTCACCCCTTTGCTTCATTTTGCTTATAAAATATACTCTGAACCTGAGCATAACACCTGATAAAAAATGAGAGAGAGGGTTTTAATCCTGTGCTAACGTTGCGCTAGTTCAGCGTGAATGAATTTTTTATTATTGACCATTTTAAAACATGACAAACTGGATTAAATGATTTTTTGGGGCAAATGAAAAAGTCAATGAACCAGAATTTATTAATTTAACTAATCGTTAAGAGTGGTTTGTTTTTTTGCGTTGGAAGCTTTACTTATCTACCATTTTTTCAATTTTTTGATAAGTTATTCGAGGAGTCTAAAGATACATTGTAGAACACATTCTTTCGAATTTTTATTGTTAAGGGTGGTGTTCGAGGAGTCCTAAAACATGTTGTAGGTTTCTGTCCTAATAGGCAGACTCGATTAATGCAATTTTTGAGAATTTTTCAGGTTGAGAATCTTTGTTGTTTTTACGCAGGAGTTATCCTTATATACATTTCTTTATAATTGTTGATACTTTGTTCGGGGAGTTCAAAGGCTCACTTTAGAACGTGCTTTAAATGGCACACTCCTTAGGGTGATCTTTGCGAACTTTGATCATTGAGAGTGGTTGGTTTTTTTTTGCAGAAAGTTTTCCTTATCTGAAAGCTTTTTAATTTTTTGATACGTTGTTTAGGGAGTGAAAAGACATATTTTAGAATGTGTACTAACAGGCACAATCTATTAGAACGGGTTTTGTATAGGAAGTTTTGCGTATCTAGCATTTTTAAATTTTTTATACGCTTTTTGGGGTCAATTGATTAATAATAAAAAATTCATGATTTAAAATCGTTTGCAGATTTTCAGTAAATTAAGTACCATATTTTTAAATTTCAAAGTTGGAAATTGATAAATGTAAACTGGAGGCGTCCGAAAAAATTAAATTAAGCAATTAGAGGTTTAAACTATAGGTTTATCCCTATCCTGCTTTGATATTCCTTCTGTTTGCTTTCCAGAAAGCAGGAGCGTCTTTCCAAGCATCTAACCGCTAACTAAATCACTGGTGAGATGAATATTTCATTCGTAAATCAAATACAAGGAATAGGTCTCTCTCCCTAATAGAGGTACCTAAATGTTGGTATATATAAAAATATAAAGGCTGAGAGGTTCATCCTGGGATGCAGAGTAAAATTGAATAGGAGTGGTTCTCTAGTGTACCTTACAGCAAGGTCGATATATTTCTCGAATGCATTGGTTATTGAATTTCTGTCGTGCAGCCAAACTCCCACTCAACTTTGCTATTTTATCTAGCGATAGGAACCCGTCCAAATTATTTTTTTTTTTTATGAGGGATTGCCCCTTTTTCTTATATCAGATTAATTATTAATTAGCCTATTACGGCGTTAATCAAATCATTTAAGCCTCCCCCTCCCACAGTTTCCCTCCTCTGCTCCCTCTACATTCCCCTAGTCCCCCACCCCTCACTTCAGCCTTCTCCAACTTTCCCTAACTTCTTGCTCCTCTACTTTCTCCTCTCCTCACTAACCCAGCTAACGCTCCCCTTCCCCTATTCCCCTCACCCATCTCTCAGTTCTCTTCTTCCCTACTGCCCCTCCTCGCATTTTCCGTCACTTCCCCTACGTTTTCTCCCCTCATTTCCCCTAACTTCTCCTACTCTTACTCTTCAAATTCCCCCTTACTTATCCCCTACTTTCCCTTCCCTCATTTCCCCTCACTTTCTCTACTGTTCATCCCCTCATTGCCTCACTTTCTCTACTTTTCATCCGATCTTTTTCTTTCATTTCCCCTACCCTTAATTCCTCTCCTTGGGAAAAAGTAAGACGAACGGGCGGAAGAACGGTCACCGGTCCGAAACTATAGGGGTAGCCTGGGGCTACGAAATTCTAAAAAGTTTGATGGAAAACTGCTAAAATGATATCCATTTTTCTATTGATTACCATTTGTTTTGAATACCTGAATACACTTATAGGTCACTGAAGATCTTTCTTTGTCCAAAATTCCACTTTCAAAAGCTGTTTTTTGTTCTCCAAGTCGACAATTAAAAATTTTTCATTGTGACTAATTCTATCGATAAAAAGTATAAGGGAGGCCTTAGAGCTCTTAAATCGCAGTTAATATTTAAAAATCTAATTGAAGTAGAATTACGATGCCATTTCATATAAAACTAGTAACATTGACTAATTTGGCAAAACAAGTTTCTGCAAACTCGTCACAAACCCAGTCATCGCCAAGACCGCAGTGAGCGCTAATTGGTAGATTCATGTAATGAAAATAAAGAATACACCCTTACAACAATTTTCCAGCCAAAACTTAAAGCGACTTTCAACATTGATAAAGTTACCGAAACTTATTTGAGAGTATTCTAATCAGGCAAATGTGAGAATAAAAATATTAGTTTTTAAACCTCACGACTTGGCTGAAAAACCATAAATTTTTGACGCCATGGCGTAAAAAAAACGGTCTCAAAATTTTGCAAGTAAAGAAAAAAATGTTCATGAATAAAAAGGATTGTTGGCTCTATTTTTTCTATTAGGCTATAGGTGATCAATAGGTAAAGCAAGATCTGTGACTAGTGATTACTGGACTGTTATTGTAATTTAACATTTGATATTTGTTTTTAATTTATGAAAAATGATTTTGCAAGGTGAACCAAAATGCCTCATCTGGCGAAGAATTGGGTGCTTTACCTTACTTTTATATTATAAGTATTAGAATGAGAAAACTATCTTGTCATATGCGCTTGTCCCAAACTAAAAATTATCAAAATCACTTATGGGTGATTGGTAAATTGGCGACAAACCTTAGGTCCCGGTAATATAAAAATTACATGGAAAGTCTTCTGATTTCTTTTGTTGTTTAATTACTAAATCATTTTTATCATTCTATACAAACTGTTCACTTCGTTTTCAAATTCTATCTCAATCACCTTAATTTAAAGGAAACGCCCGAAACTGCATTACCATACTCTGTCCTAATCTTAATCTTCGCGTCGAAAAAATTGTTTTCTGCGTTCTTTTAAATAATATTAAAAAAGGTTATTGTATCATGTTTAGGATCTTTAAAGAAAAAAAAGTATAAATTCTCCCCGTTTTTTAATTTGAATAAATATTATTATGAAATGGTTTGAAGCCTGCCCTCGATTTTAGTTTTTTTTTCTTCATTACCATACATATCTTTTTTTCAAATGAAAAATTATAGTTTAAATTGTATTATAAACTACATTTTGATAAAAAAAATTAATTACATTGCGTATATCACCGTATCGTTAAAGTCCCTTTTTATAATCAAGCGACTTTTCATCATTTCAATGTATTCATTTTTTTTATTTAGAAAGAAATAATTACATCGCCAGAGACGTCTGAATTTTTGAAGAATTTGCGTTTATTATAAAGTAATCTACTATGTCTTAGATGAAGTAGCTTGTATTGCATAATGAGACAACATTTCGAATGCAAATTTCATCATTATTTCTTATTTTCTAAGGTGCTCCTTTAGATATCAAACTCTTATTTAAGCGAAGCTATCATTTTTTATTCCTTATTAATAAATTATTAATTATGACGTGATTGTTAGTTTAGTCACTCAAGTTCGCCTTTGATTTAACAATCATTCTTATATTAAGTTAACCATTATACAGGGTGTCCCACGGAAAGTTGTTGAATCTAATCGGTTATTATTTTGTAGTAAATGCAGGGAAAAAGAAAATTAAAATAGCATTAAATAGAGGAAGTTTTGCACTTTTTATCACATATAAACAAAATACAATCAGATATATTTATACGTGTTTATTAAACTTTACAAAAAACCGATAAAACTACAAGTTCTAATGAATGATGTTTTCGAAGTGATGGCCGTTTAATTCAGCACAAAAATCAACTCCCTTACGAAAACTGTAGAAAACTTTTTTTCAGAATGTCCGTTGTAATGCCACAGACCACCTTCTTAATTACTTTTATCGAGTCTTCTTTTGTGGCAGGGTTTTCGGCGTAACATTTGTCTTTAATGTAACCCCAGACAGAGAAATCACAAGGGTTCAAGTCTGGAGAATAAGGTGGCCATTCCAGTTCCCCATTAGCAAATTTAGGATAACCCAAACCGATCACTCGAGTTTCATATACACGATGAATCGCCTCAAACACCTCTTGGATACGGTTACCTTTTGAGGATGAAGAGTTTTCGATATGGAAATGTGGGGTTTTTCCGATCCCCAAAATCGCCAGTTTTGCTTGTTAACATATCCATTTAACTGAAAGTGCGCCTCGTCTGACCAAATAATCAACTTTTCATCTAATTCTCAAAAATTGTTTTAGGATTCTGTGTAAAGATGATTTGGATAGAAGGGTACCGTAGTGAAGAAAATTTTCGATGATTCTGCAAGAAAATAAAGTGGAATTATTTTAGTGCTGAATGATTATCAGAATAAATGAGGTGCCCGGTACATGAAATGAAAAAATAGTACAATTCTTACCCTCCCAGAGTGATTTCACTGGCAACTCCATAGGTTCCAAACTTCGCGCGAAATCCTCTATACGCTTGACTATACAATTCTCCTCTAGAAAAGAAGCACTTGATGAGATACACCTTTTCTTCGAACGTTAAGTCACTCATATTGATGCGCTCGATATTAATCTTACCACAATTAAAATGAAACTGCAAAGTCTCAAGAACGCCACCTGTGTTGGAAAACCCCTACTGAGGCAGTGGAGGGGAGAGCCATTAACGTAGATTCAACAACTTCCCGTGGGACACCCTGTAAATCAATGTATAGAAATAATCGGAAAAAATATAAAAGTTTCCCCAATTGCATTCATATTCCAGTACTATAGGGGAAAACGAATATTGCGGCGCGCATTACATATATCAATGGATAAAAAGATAAATTATTTGATAATGTAGTGGCAAAATATGTAATACGTAGATCAGTAGCGTAGCTTTGGTTTACACACTATTAATTTTATCTTTTTGCAAATTAAGAATAATGTTCTCATAATCTAACGCACAATTTCAGTAAAATCAGATACTTTTATTAGGCTGTAGTTTTAAAAAATAAACTGGATGTTAATTTTGGGAGCGATTAGCATCTAAAGCTGTGAACATACAATAAATTAAAAATAATGTTCTCATAATCTAACGCACAATTTCAGTAAAATCAGATACTTTTATTAGGCTGTGGTTTTAAAAAATAAACTGGATGCTAATTTTGGGAGCGATTAGCATCTAAAGCTGTGAACATACAATATTAAATATTTCAATATTTTACTATTAAAATGGTCGACCGCGCTGCATTGCCCGTATGCTTATAGTATTAAAATAAGATTTTCATTTACAGATGTTAACTAACTTTACCTAATCGTGACACGTCACATCCTTCAGTAAAGCCAGAAGATCAATATTAGCAACGTTTTATTACATTTGGAACAAAATACTATAAGCTTAAATGATTTTTTCGCAACTGTCAAAATAGGTGAAAAACACCCAAGACAAACTTTTCACCTTATATTGATAAAGCGATATGATTAACATAATCACAATCGTTCATAATACTCAGATTTTTGTAAAAGCAACTGCGCCGCATTACCCGCATCTCCCCTACACCAGATTTTCAAATATATTTATCTGTTTAAAATGATAATACATTTTAGACATGGCAGCTGATTAATCCTAAATCGTTTGGGAGTTGACACAATGAGTATCGGGTCAGGCAATTGGACCAGATTCGACTTTATAAACTCCCCTTTAAAGTTTCGATGAGTATACCCACTTTTCAAAAAAGTGGACTTTCACAGAAGTACGCTTGCCAACGTGCCAGACAGTTTGCCTCGTCGGTGGTATAATGCGTTTCCTAATAAAACTCGAACTACCCTTTCGGTACAAGTTTTCATACTGGGTTACACGGATGCTCGACCGCACGTAAACCGGCCACATTTTTCCTACCACTCGGTCAGCATAATGCCCGAATGAACGTTCAAATATTCAGGGCCACTTTTTCCTTCTCTATTGCTCTGTGATGCCATATTATTTATTTGTTTTCGGCTACCCTGTCCACCACGTAACGCGTGGACTAATATAATTTACCCCACCCTGTCCCCCCACCACCCTATCTTCCTCTCAACATCGCTCTGGGATTCCAGCCAACGGCCTTTCGCCTAGATACGATTTTGACCCAAAAAAGCATGCTAAATTAATACATTATGGAAGTTTTCCCTTGGCTCGGAGCCGAATTGCTTATACGATCGTGATACCCCCTGGACTTGATATTTTCACGCAATTCTCATATTCGCTTACTTCGAGAGTGACTCTTTCTAATTTGCCAAGTTGGCTTCATTAACAGTTCCTGATTTAAGTTTTTCTACAAAAAACTTCCTTCATTGTATTGAATTTTCGGAACAAATAATGAATAGAAATTTTTAGAATATCAGAGAAACGCAAATTTCTATCTGGCAAAAATTGGTGCAACGGTGTGGTCTCAAAAATGTCGCACTCATTGTTCTTGAAACCCGGTTTGGCTTTTAAATTACATGAAATTACTCCATTTATTACACTTGAAATTCAAAAATAAAACCGGCTGATAACTTTCAATTTATTTACAACAGTTGACTCAATAATATTTAATATTTATAACTCAATAATATTTAATTTTCTTTATAAATTATACCGAGTGGTTGACTTCAAGAATTAAAAGTGCACGCCAGATATTCAGATATTAAAATTTTACAACATTTTAAAATATATCAGAAAATATGTTTAGTTTCTGAAGAGTTAAAATTAATCTCAACGTTTTAGAAATACTGTAAGGGGATTCTGATTATTTCAAGAGATTCGGCAGAATTTCAAAGGATTTCAAGGGCTTTTGGACTAATTTAGGAGATTACAAAAAATGTTATGCGATTCCAAGGAATTTCAAGGCTTAGAGAGATTATTACGGTTTTATACAAGTTTTTAACGGGTTTCAAAACATTTCACGAAATATTACAAAATAAATATAAGAGAAACATTTTTACAATTGTATAATTCGCTTTGGTAGACTCAACACAGAGGATTTCTTGGGATTGCAACAGGTTAATAAAATTATGAGGCATTTAAAATAACTGAAAAAGAAATAGATGCGATTTCAAGGGCTCTAAAAATTGCTCATTCAATTATTATTATTATTGAAAACAACACTAAGGCGTAAGTATTTTAAGACGAAAAATATTTATTTGTACCTATTGTTTTTGTAGGGCATGTGGTCAGTGAAAAGCTATTAGCCATTTTTTGATATATTGCCATATTTTAAGCAGTAGAACTTATAATCAAAGTGCTTATTTGATTAAAAATATGTATTTTTGATTAGTTTATTCATTTTCACTGCAATACGATTTAGTACTTTAAATCTACAAATAATCAACAATCGCGCGCCCAGCGCGTTTTCTTGTTCGCTAGTACAAATTAAAAGAAGACTAGTTTGGCATTGAAAGTGCAGATGATTCATTATCATTCGATGGGAATGGTTAATCTAATTATATATTTTTTAGAAATGTGACTTTGGAGTAATTTTGGTGATGAATCTAGAATTCAATGACGACAGTATCCGATAGCTCTTTCATCCTCTAATTACGCAGAGAGCTCAGCAACTTATCACCTGGTGCGATCTTGTCGCTCGTCCTCTATTCGTGTCCTCCATTTCACTATCATATCGTGGGACCCTATCCTTAATTAATTAACACGGGCCGAATAATAATTATCGAAATGAAAGATGATATCTGGAGCTTATTTATTGCAATGGCGGCTTCTAGCATCCGCTTCGGCATTGGCGTAATCTAACCAATATAATCCTTAATCGGTTAATTGTTGAAATATTTCATTTACAGAAAACTAGGTTAAATCCAGATTTTAAAATTCATTCATTCGTGGCATTGTATAAACTTGAAAAAAACGTCCTCTGTCTTTATTTATGACTGTCTAAATCAGGATTCATTATTAATTTAAGTTTTAGCCTTTAATCAAATTCCTATTTATGTTAACAGACTTTGGTTGTATCTGGACATTTTCTGTTCGAGTTTCTTCAATCTAGTTTCCTTTTAATCAATACAAATCTCTTCTGATATCAAAGTCTTTTAATTCAATAGTCCAACACTATTTAAATGTGAACATAGGTACACACGCAAATTCATGATCAACATGCAGTGGATATACGAGTATATCCAATTGAAATGTTTTTTTTTTTTTTTTTTTTGAAAGGCAAAGGATTGAATTAGACTTTTATTATCCTGGATAATGACAGAATTGCATTGTCTGAATTTGACGAGGTCAGAGATACGAAATCGATTAAAAAGGGGACGATTGAATTGTCGTTCGCGGACGATATTGAAAATGACGCAATGCAGGTAGAGTGTTTTAATACGGAATTTTACCAGCATGGTGAAAGAAGCGAGAACCGAACTCAAATTGGTTAATTCCGGACTCGTTAGGCCGGTAGTGACTGAAGCGAGTCCTATCTAATTCCTACAGCAAGTGTGACTGTTCGTCCTTTTACGACAAGGTTTCTCGATATTAAAGCCGGCATTGGAATTGCGACGACTGGTAGCGTACGGCTATCTAGTTCCGAGTTCCGATAATTATGTGCCAATTAAATTTAACGACTGTCCATTATTTCGGTCTGCGAGCCTATGCCCATAGCAACCAACCATCGCGTCGCCAACAACGAGATCGAAATCCAATTACTTTTTAATATCGCACCAAGTCGAGATGCCGAACATCCGAGTCTGGAATTACTAAGAAATTTCCAAAGAGGGAGAGAAAAAAATGCATAAGGTCAATGTGTCGACTCTTGATCACGTTGAGATTTTATAGTTTATATTAGGTAAAATAACTCAATATAGGTTACATTCATTTTGTTTAAAAAATTTAGAATTTATATGTCTATTATATTTATACATTCCACCAAAAATATCTGCCATGCAAAAAATCTGACAAGTACAACTACATGATTTTGTGCAATCAAAGTTGATCAAGTAATTGAGAGAAGATTATTCGTAACAAAATATGTTAAGAAAACCCTATAGAAATTTTTTTATAGAATTTTTAAAAGCCATTTTGGACATTAAAAAACTTGGCGGGATTATATTGTACATATTTCAAACTTAACAATTAATACAATCTACATAATAATAAATTATTGTTAATAATTTGTGTTGTTTGACGAATTCGTTTCCAAAGTTCACCACTGGGAGGCACAGTAAACTTTGTGATTATAATAATTATAAATATTTGCTGAATTTCTTAAATGTTTACTGCAAACCAATCTAGCACTTCAATTTTAACTCAAATAACATTTTTTATATCTAGTTTAATTGTATTCTTCTTTCTATACTTAGAATATTACATTTTTTTATTTAATATAAATGGTAAATTTGAAGACATCAATTATACAATACATGATAAGAAATTAATATTTGAGAATCTTACACTTGTTAATTCTATTCAGTATGTCTTGAAATATCTAGAACCTCACTGATAGAAATAATAATGCTGATTTAACCATATGATCGTTGGTTGAAAAATTACGAGTATATTTATAATATAATACGTGTACTTCAATGATAAAGAGTAGGAAATGCACTTACTGAAATATGGTAAATACAAGTTACTTATATTTGTGGTACAAAAATGTAATATTTGTGTTGCTATTCTATGAAACGTGTGATTCTATTAAACATTTGCTTGAGGGAACTATCTCTGAAATGTTGTCGTTTAGCAATACCCTTTGTATGACTGATTTACCCGACTCGCTTTGTTTAGTTTACAACAGGCGCATCTTGATCGCGCCTGCGCGTCTACTTTCGTAAGCAACAAGAATCGGATGGCCAAAACAGACATACTGTATGGCTGTATCTATACCAGCAATAAAATAGAGGTAATTTAATCATAAATATTGTTATACCACTTATTCATTTTGTTACCATAGATTTCAAAGTCAAATATTAGGTAAAAAATTGGAATAAAATGTATTTTTATTGGATGATTGTAAAAAACTTATGTAATCTTTCAAAACGATGGGCACACAATTTCAAGGAGAAGTCAGTAGCAACAGGATCTCGATAAATATTCCAAGAACTTCCGATATCTGCAATAGTTTATAAAATTTTACCAGTTATATCATCTCTAAATTTTCATTTTTTACATTAAATACGTCAACTTTCAAAAACTATCTAACATATTGAAAATTCTTCCAAAATGTATCGAGAGTTTGTTCCTTCTGACTTCGCTTTAAAACTTGGTACGAATTGGTTCAATAGAATAGGATGTACAGATGACCACAAGTGAAAAAATAAATTCTTTTACATTATATATGATTAACTAAATTTTAAATTAACAAAGATATTTTATTTTTCTGAAATGTATATAAAAAAAATGCTGCTATAGATTTCTAGATCAAGTATTACACAAAAAATTGAGGTAAAAATGCATTATTGTTGAATTATTGTGTAAAAACTTACATTTTTACGTGTGCTCATTTCTGCATCCTAATCTGTTCACGAAACACCGCAGAGAGAATTGTTGGCATGGGATTTCGCAGAGCCACACAACTCGGTCACTAAGTCGAATTTAACAGAATCGCAAATATTTGAAAAGCAGACTTTATTGCTAGACAGATTTTCGGTTGGAAGTGACCAATATGTACGACCAAACTACTTTATGTACCGAAATCTTACCAAAAATACTTACAATAAAACTTAGTATCTTCATACATTTTTTATTATTGATGAAATTTAAAGTTTGGAGATAGGCAGAATATTTATTTTCTTCATTTCTATTTTCAACAGAACGTTACCAAATTTAGTTTACCAACAAAACTAAGATCATTTTTATTAATATACGCACCTGGTCAACATAAAAAACATCAATCTTACGCCATTCACTTGGATTCAATTAAATGCATGGTATTTTCATTAAACTGACTGTAAATCAATTTCACTAACAACCATTTTGAGGGATAATTCATCTGAATAAAAGTATATTTAAGTGCCTTCAAATATATTCAAATTTATTCATATGACTTCACACAAATTCAAGTGAGTTGAGATAAATCAGACTAAATTTAAGTGAAATCGATTTAATTTACATCGTTTGGAGTAAAGTTAAATAGCTCGAAATCAAGTGAACTGAACTAGATTTAAATTAAGTTATCCGAATTAATGGATTCAAGTGATTTCAAAAGTGATTTATTTCACTTATATGTTGAAGTAAATTTAAGAGAATTGATGTAAATTTAACTAACTGCAAATAAATTTAACTAAATTTTAAGTAACTCTAGTTAGGTCAACTACATTTAACTTAATACATCTGAATTGAAATGAATTAAGGTGATTTCAACTAAAGCCGCGTCACTTCTTGGAAAATTGACTTAATTGAGTTTGAAGTAAATTAAAATGCATTAAAGTTAATTCTGACGAAATTTAATGGAGATGAGTCAATGTCAGGTTATTGCAAGAGAATTCGAGTAAATTTCAGTGAGTTCTAGAAAATTACAGTAAATTTAAGTAAAAGCTAGTAAAATAAACTATATGCTGCAAACTGAAGGAAATTCAAGTGAATTGAAATAAAATATAGTGACTTAAAATGAAAATTAGAAATAAGCACTTCAATTTAACGTGACGTATACAGAGCAATGAATGTTAACTGGATGACGCTGCTCCTGTCTATGCTATGTCTGTTAATATAACCTGAAACGTAGAAGCATTTAATTATATTAAAGAACTGAAATTCCAATACATACCTAGACCTTTCGCTTGGTTCCAAATGTGAAATCAGTAATATTTGTTGAAGAAATAAAACAATTTGTAATGTTTTTGAACTGAGAAAACATTAAATCATCAAAAATTCTCGAAAGGAATATTAGTCGCAAAAAATCGCGAGATAAAATTCTTCAGAATTCTGTAACAACAATATTCTTCTTTCGTTGCAGATAAAACACAGAAGCGGAAAGTTATTTCTTCTTAAAAAATAAATCATTGATCAATTAAAACTTTAATGCAAGTAAAAGTTTGAGCTAGTTATAGATTGATGTTGAGATACGTATCGTATTTCGTCTTTACTCGATTTGAAACACAATCACTTTTCGAAGTAACGTCTAACATCAAGTTTCTGATATCACAGGGAAAATTAAATGGGGGAGTGTAGGGGCGGGGGGGGGGGATTTGGTGCAGGTGCTAGGAATATTGTCGACAGTAGGAGCACCAAGACAGCGTGACCACTAAAACACCTAACAACCAACAACAGCAGCCAACATCGAACACCGATAAACCAACGAACTAAACCAACCACAAGTCACATTGTAACGAAACTCAGTGAACAGTGAAGACACAATCGAACAATGTATATAGTGAGAGTACAGAAGATACACATATATGTAAAACATATACATATATATTAATTGTAACATTGATTGGTACGTACGTGAACTCGAGGAATGCTATACGCCGATGCTGGAATCCAATTTACACGCTCTGTTTCTTTTGATATTCATTGTATCAAAGTCTTTTGAAAATACCTGAGACACAAACTAAAATACTAAATCAAAAGTTATTTTAGAAATGCTGCAATTTCGTTATAGTCTAGGAGCCAGGGGGGGGTGTCGTGGCCGATAGGGGTAACGGGCTCCACCCAAGTGCTTTTTATGTATTTTGACCCGCTGAACACGAATTTCGAGGGTGATTTGTCTAAAAATCAACGGTTAATTAGTTATTAACAATTTGAATGTTTAAACCGCTATAAATACTTTATTATTAGACTTACCAACATTCTATAAACGGCCATACATTCCTTATTTCTGATTTTAATTTGACAGCTATATTGTCCGCTTGGGACGCGGGTTCGGGCTCGCGCTTCGCTCGCGCCACTTACGCTGCTTTGTTAGTTGAGTCGCGATATCTTGGGTTCTATACAATATTTTTTTAATCTGAAAAATTCTACTTGTTCATCGTGAGGTAAGGAAGGCCATTTAAATAATGAATTTGTTAATAACTAATTACCGGCACATTTTTCGATAATCCACCTACGTGTCTTTCATGTATTTTTACCCGCCAAATCCGAATTTTCAGGTTGGCTTGTCGATAAGTTAACAGGTAAATAGTTATTAACAAATTAATTATTGAAATGGCCTTCCTTACCTCACGATGAACAAGTAGAATTTTTCAAATT